>JAPFRF010000024.1:12415564-12700564 GCA_029282475.1 Phrynocephalus forsythii
TATATGTAGATGTGTAACAGAATTTGAAATCTTTAATTGTAATTGTTTGAAAAACAACAGGGTTGCAGGGGTGTAAGGGTTGAGTGCCAGCCAACCTGGTTTCCCTTGATGACAGATGACTCTGGATGGCATTTTCTCCAAATTAAATGAAGTTTTATTAAACTCTTTAAAAATGACAGGCTCTTGTACTTCTCTCGGAGGTTCAATAACATTAGAGGGTGATAACTGATGTTTGGCAACATTAAACTGTCTAACAAAATATCTTGCACAAACGGGTTGTTGCTTATTTGTGGAATGATGGCACGGGATTCACTATGGGACCCGCGCACTGGGTACCACAGCAATGGTGGCAAACCACACCCTGTGGTTCCCACCCCCAACCTGGGATCCATCCTGGAGGTCCTTTGTGTTGGGCTTTGCCAGGCAGTCTTACAGCTCTCCCAGATGGGGTGAAGATGAACCGCTAAGTTCCCGATGTGGGTAAAGGCAACCCCGTTTCCCTCTTTTCCACCGACCCTCCTTCTGTCTGGGTTTCCCTGTCCTTCACTCTCTGGACTCCTCGCCTCAACTGCCGTTTTTCAACTGCCCTCTCCTCCTCCTCGACCCCCCCAACCTGTCTCGCGCTCCCTCAACATTCCGTTCCCTTCCACCTGCGTCCCTATCTTAACTCTCACAAAGAAACATTCTGCCTGCCTGTCATCTACTCCATCTGCTCCCTTGTGACACTTCTCCGCAACTTCCCCTTGATTGTTGACATCTGTCTCTCGAGATTTAACTCCTGTCCCTTTTCCTTCCATTTCAACACCTTCTGTCTTCTCTGCGGACGGTCCTATCTGTCCTCTGTCACAAGGGGAGGCCCCCAATAGAAGCACCTGTACCCTCTCCTGGGCAGGAGTGCAACGGGGAGTGGAGGAAGAGAAGGAGCAAAGGTGTTTCTCTCCCTCCTGAGTGAAGCAATTTTGGAGGCAGATTCTAAATAGGCCAAGGATTTAACTCTTTAGAAGAGGAAGGGAGGAGTTGGAAAGAGGCACCCAAGAAGCAGTGTGATGACCCAAAAAAGGGCCTAGAAACTATTTCTCAGATGGGCTAGCCCCACTGAGGTTCGCTGAATCCCAATAGAAGCCAATAAAGATTCAACGCGAGAAATCCGAGGAATACTGGATTTATTGGACCCAATAAATGACAGTAGGTGAGCACCCGCCTTCCAACCGGGCTAAGATGCTCGACCCCGAACACACAAAGGGTTTCAACTTTTATTAACTTTTGCCTCCTTCCTTTCCTTGGGCGGCGCCAATCCCAGAGATTGGTCAGGGGCAGTTCAAATGACCCAATCAGAAGGGGTTGGGGGTTGGTTGGGGGCAGTTCGGGGTGGTCCTTGGCAGCTGTTAGGGGCTTAGGCAAATGTTAATGGGTTTTGGGCAAGGGGACACAATAGGCAGGGGAGCGTGGTTTTGTTTCCCAGATGTCGGTAAACAGAAGGGATCAGTAAGTCAATAGTGGGTGAGAGGGAGCAATTATTAAAACCAGTGGGGGGGCAGGAAGGGCTGATGGGATCACACACAAGCATTTGGGGAAACACAATTATTTGAGTGCACAGAGATACAAGCCATTGTAGGGTTACATTGAAAGATATAAGGGGTGTAAAGGCACAAGGATGTAATTGCACACGAGTGTTTTGGTGGTTTCAGAAACTGTAAACATGAGCATACAAGTCCTTCCCAGGTGTAAAAGAGACAATGAAAAAGTGTCCTTGGGCGTCAATGACAATCTGATGGCATGCGATCCGAGGTGTTGATCCCCAGAGGGCAGCTGTTGAGGGGACGTGGCAGAAATCCAGGCGATGATGGAGGCTCCGACCTCTTTTCCAGCCATGCAGGACCCACCATATTCGAGTTGTCTGTGCACCGCTTCTTCTTAGCCCCAGTTGATGGGATTTGGGGTTAGGAGAGGGAAATGAATCGATGGAAATGAGGGAAAGTCAGAAGGAGAGAGCAGAGAGGAAGGAAGGAAAAGCCTTTTGTGTTCTTGGCTAGTGCTGAGGGTGGGTAAGGAAACCAATGCTTTTGCAAGGAGACCAGTGTGAGTGGCGGTTCTTCCTCCTTTAGTCTGGATGAAGGAAGTATGAACCAGTCTAGGACTTATACAACTCATTTCAGGGCTTACAGGGTCTCTGGCAGGTCTTTTGGGTGACCAAGGGGGTGACAAGGGCAGGGGGAGGTTCAGGATCTGGAACAGATGAACAGGGAGGGACTGGACAGGCGAGAGTTAATATATTGTGAGAATTTCTGGAGCGAATGGGCAGGGGGAGGAAGGGTAACGGTGTTATAGAAAATCCAAAGGGTAATGGACGAGAGAGGAAAGAAGGAAGAAGGGTTAAAGTATCTTAGAAGACCTAGGAGGAAACGGTCAAGGAGGGGTTAACAAAGAAGCAGGGACAGCTAGATAGTGGAGGGCAAGGAAGGGTTAAAGGACGCTGGGAGATAGACTCGAAACCCCCGCCATAAGCCACCGATCTATCGAGGTTTCGGAGGATCGCCTGCTCTCCATAGGAAAGCATGGAGTTGAAAGCTCCATAGGGTTGCATTGGAACTGGATGGGAGGGGGGGGAAGTGGAGGAGCAAACCGGCTTCCTTTGAGGAGATTGAAATCGGAAGGAAAGGTGGGGGCTGGCTGAGGAGCGGCTGTCTGCTAGTTTAGTAGTTTAGAGGTCTTCCGCAGCGCCCCCGTATGGTTGAGAATTAATTGGGCATTGATGGATGAGGCCTGGGCGCTGGGGCTCTGATTGGTGGAGGCGTGCGGTTAGGCTTATCTAGCCCCCTGCTGAGTTACTGGCCCTCAGCGGCAATTATCTTGCCGCAGAGGTACTCGAAATGGTTACATTTGAAGAGGGTGTAAATTTGAAGCCCAGCAAGTCAACTTTCAGTCTACAGCGCTTCCCAAGGCTTTTTCTGGCCGCCTAAGGGGGCAAGCCGCTTTCTGCCCGATAACTCGGGAACGGTTGGGTATTTTTGAACGGGGTAAAAACCGGGGAAGACAATTGTGATAAAATGCTGGAACTAGACTGTAGTACATACCAGCGAACATTGGCATCTGCCAAGGATTCTTTCTCGGGGCCAGCCCTGACGTAAATTTTCTTCCACCTTCCACATGATGGTCCATCCAGGGATTTGAAGGTATCTCCCATGTCACCTCTTAGTCTTTTCATTTTCAGATTAAACACTCCCACCTCAATCACTATCTTCGTCGCAGGGCTTGGTCTCCATGCTGGTTGCTTTCCTCTGGATGTACTCCCCCTTCTCCAACTCCTTTTAAATCTCCGATATCCATGATAATGGCCAGGTTATGATATAAATTTGTCTCTTTTTTTTCTAACACACTGGATATCTTTCCTTTATAAATTAGGCCTCTTTTGTTTTAACGTCATAAACTAGAAAAGTACACTTTCTCTCAGACACAGTGGCAGTCCAAATACTTAGCAGATTCTAACCAACAGAGTTCTGAGAGTGTTTGCTTATACTTTGCAGGTAAGGCAATGTAGAGGGGAAATAAAAGAGGAGAAGAAGAGGAGGAGGAAGGCGGGGGCAGGAGGTGGGGTTAGCAAGGGTTGGGGGCTTCCTTTTCTTGGTACTGGGAAGGACAACGAGGAGGAGGAAGGCCTGCCCCCCATATTCCCTCAACCTTTTGAGTTTCCCAGAAGGGGCATCTGGCTCTGATTCAGGGCCGGATCCTGCCAATGCCACTAGGAGGAGGAGGAGGAGGGAGGAAACCCCCTTTCCTCAATCCCTCCCTCTCTGCCATTTGTGGCTGGGCTCCCTGAAATTGTCTGCTGCAAAGTTGGGGAGCTCAGCGGTTCGGATCCCAGGAGGCACTCAGCCAGAAGGGAGTCAGAGAAGGACGCCTAGGGGGCATTTTCGGAGGGAAGTGTGTGGGGTTCCATGGGGAGGAAAGGCAGCGAGTGCAGCTTCCTAGAGTGTCAGGAAATGAAACTCCATAGGGGAGGGAGAGATGGGGCTTCTATCCATGAGGGTATATAAACCTCCCCACAGCTTCTGAATTGCATTGTATTGCATGGAGGGAAGCACCATCTTGCAGGGGGAGAAGGGAGAAAAAGCGGGACCCCCCTCTGTCCACCCCCCACAAGACAAGCCCCCCTCTTGGGATCTGACCCCCCCCCTCCATTGGGTCTGGATTTAGAAGGAATTCCTCCCACCCTCTTTTACCAGGGGAGATGCTAAATTAGGTCACCTTCCCACCCCTTCCCTCCCCAAGTTTTCTTTGGCTGAGCAAAAACATTTGAGCCGCAAGTCTCCTTGGTCCCGCAGTAGCACCCTGTGTCTCCTGTCCCTCTGCCCATGTGCAGAGGGTTTCCCCCCTTCCCAGCCCTCCTCTCAACAGCAATGTGGGCAGCTGATATGATGGCGAGAAAGCAAACTATGGAGGAGGCTGGAAATGGGCTTTGGAGAGGGGTCCGTGTCGCATTACAATTACAATTAAAACCACTGGCTGCCACCACAACAGTTGTGCCACCCATCCTACCCAACCTCTGCGGGCCAGCCATTCCAACAGAAGATCTTCTGGCTCCCCGTAACATCCTGGTGGGCAACGGGTCTAGGCACTGAGAGGAAGAGCAATTTAGAGAAGGCCCCTGTCTTTTGGAGTATACCTGCCAGCTAAGATGCTGAGACACATGCCTTTCCATTGCTGCAGGCTCGGGGGTGGGGGAGGACAGTGTCAGCATCAGCAGGTGTGGCAGCGACATGAAGGCCCAGAACGAATTAGGTAATTTTCCATTATTTCTTATGTGGAAATTTCTTTTGGCTTTACAAGGTTTTGGTTTACAAGCAAGTTTCCGGAACAAATTTTGCTCGTCAACCAAGGTACAGTACTACTGTATTAATCTTGCTACTGACCCGCATTCGGGGTCAATAACAACATTACTGTCTCTTGGCCTGACTGTAAGGGCAAGACTTTTTTATCAGCTGGCCCTCAGAAGGGTCAGACAGCTGGGCCATTTCAATGTCTTTAGAAAGGGGGGGGATCTCACAGTTCCCTCTTGAACCTCTGCCCAGGGCAATAAATCCAATTTCTGCAGCCCCAGCCTGTCACCCTATAGCTCTCTACACTCATCAGGACACACACACACACACCCTGTGCCTGTTGAGCTGAATACACGGCCCTTCCTCTTACTCTGAGCACAGGGCTGCCGGGTTTTGGCCTGGACTTTTATTTGGGGTTTAGGTGACTTTTACAGGAATCTACCATACACGATCAGGTAACTGCTCTCATTTACTTGAACCTGTCTTAAGTGTACTGGGCTGTATATTGTCCCTCATTACTGTAAGCCGCCTTGGGTCCTTTTCCAAGGAGAAAGATGGGGTAAATATACTCTAAAATAATAGAGGGGGGCAGGGTGGCCATCGTTTACAGGGAATTTCTATCAGCAGAGTCGCGGCATTGGTGAGTCCTGGGTTAGAATGCCTCTTTCTATTGGTGGGTCAGCGGGACAGGTTTGTCATTGTGTTAGGGTACCGTGATCCCCGCAACCCTACACAATCCCTATCAGAGCTCACTGAGTTCAACTCTCCCCCGGTGTTATGGTGATGGTAAGGGGACTTTATTGTGCATGCCAAATATGGGTTTTTAGGAGTGGCTCTGGATTTCATGGAATCCATGGCCTCCATGAATCTGACCCAGCATGTTGTTTGTCCCACCCATAGAGCCGGGCATACCCTGGACTTGGATTTTACCTCCATGGCAGCGGATTATAATCTGAGGGTTGGGGACATTGTTCCCCTGCCTGTGTCATGGTCAGACCATCATCTGCTGTCTTTTCCCCTTGTAGATCGCTGCCCCACCCCGTGGGGAGCCTCAGCCCCTGGTTTGGGCCCACCCCCAAAGGCTTCTGGACCCTGAAAGAGTTCTGGAGGCCTTCAGGGAGCTTCTTGACAGTCTGGCTGACGATCTGGTGGATACTGTGTGATACTCAGGACCCGGTCAGGGATGTGAATGTCACTGAGCCTCTGGGGAACAGTGACCATGCTGCAATTCCCTTTGCCATGCATGTTGGAGGAAGAGTGTCAAGCAAATCAGACCTTAAAACCCTTGATTTTCGAACGGCAAACTTCCCTCAGATGAGGAAACTAGTTAGAAAGAAATTGAAGGGGAAGGTTGGAAGAATCCAATATCTTCAGAGTGCAAGGAGACTGTTTAAAACAACGGTAATAGAGGCCCAGCACAAGTGTATACCACGGCATGGTTAACGAGTGGAGTTAGAGAGGCTCTAAAGCGCAAGGAGAGGTCTTTCTGTAAATGGAAATCCTCCCCAAATGAGGAAAATAAAAAGGAACACAAACTCTGGCAAAAGAAATGTAAGAAGATGATAAGAGAGGCAAAGAAAGATTTTGAGGAACGCATGGCGAGCAATATAAAGGGTAAAAATAAAAGCTTCTTTAAATATGTTAGAAGTAGAAAGCCTGCCAGAGAACCAGTTGGCCCTCTGGATGGTGAGGGAGGAAAAGGGGAGATTAAGGAGGACTTGGAAATTGCAGAGAAATTAAATGAGTTATTTGCATCTGTCTTTACGACAGAAGACCTTGAGCAGATCCTGCTGCCTGAACGGCCCCTCTTGACTAAAAAATTAAATCAAATACAGGTTAAAAGAGAGGATATTTTAGGACTAACTGAAAATTAACAAGTCACCGGGCCCAGATGGCATCCACCCAAGGGTTCTTGGGGAACTGAGAAATGAAATTGCAGATCTCTTAACGGTAATATGCAACTTGTCTCTTCAAACGGCCACAGTGCCGGAGGACTGGAGGATAGAGAATGTCACACCAATTTTTAAAAAAGGAAGGAGGAGGGACCCGGGAAACTACAGGCCAGTTAGCCTTACATCTGTCCCAGGGAAGATGGTGGAAAGCCTCATCCAAGAGAAAATCTTAAAACACATAAAAGAACAAACCTTGCTGAGAGAAAATCAGCACGGCTTCTGTAAGGGTAAATCTTGTCTGACAAATCTTTTAGAATTTTTTGAAAAGGTCAGCAGGCATGTAGATTTGGGTGAACCGGTGGATATAGTCTATCTGGATTTTCAAGAGGCTTTTGACACAGTCCCTCACCAGAGGCTGCTGAGAAAACTGCACAGTCAGGGGATAAGAAGGAAGGTCCTCTTATGGATTGAGAACTGGTTGAGATCCAGGAAACAAAGAGTAGGTGTCAATGGGAAATTTTCACAATGGAGAGAAGTGAAAAGCGGTGTGCCCCAGGGCTCTGTCCTGGGACCGGTGCTTTTCAATCTGTTCATAAATGACCTGGAGACAGGGATAAGCAGTGAGGTGGCCAAGTTTGCAGATGACACAAAACTTTTCCATGTGGTAAAAACCAGAGAAGATTGTGAAGAGCTCCAGAAGGATCTCTCCAAACTGGGGGAATGGGCTACGAAATGGCAAATGTGTTTTAATGTAGCCAAATGTAAAGTAATGCATAATGGGGCAAAAAATCAAAACTCTATCTATCAACTCATGGGCTCTGAGTTATCCGTGACAGATCAGGAAAGAGATCTTGGTGTGTTGGTGGACAGCTCCATGAAGGTGTCTCCCCAATATGTGGCAGCAGTGAAGAAGGCCAATTCCATTATCAAAAAGGGGATTGAAAATAAAACAGCCAACATCATAATGCCATCATACAAAGCAATAGTAAGGCCGCACCTGGAGTATTGTGTACAATTCTGGTCACCGCATTTCAAGAAAGACATAGTGGATATGGAAAAGGTGCAGAAGAGAGCGACTAAAATGATTACTGGGCTGGGGCACCTCCCTTATGAGGAAAGGCTAAAACATTTGGGGCTCTTTAGTCTGGAAAAAAGGCGCCTGAGGGAGGATATCATTGAGACGTGCAAAATTATGCAGGGCATGAGTAAAGTGGACAGAGGGACGCTCTTCTCCCTCTCACAAAACACCAGAGCTAGGGGACATCCACTCATATTGAGGGTTGGTAGAGTGAGAACAGACAAAAGAAAATATTTTTTCACCCAGCGCGTTGCTAGTCTGTGGAACTCCCTGCCACAGGATGTGGTGATGGCATCTGGCCTGGATGCCGTCAAAAGGGGATTGGACAGATTCCTGGAGGAAAAGTCCATCACAGTACAAACCATGATGGAGATGTATCATCTCCAAGCTTAAAACCGGGGCACTTCAAGGACCAGATGCAGGGGAGTGGTATCAGGAGACAGATATCTAGTCTCATGCGCTCCCACACGCATCTGGTGGGGCCACTGTGAGATACAGGAAGCTGGACTAGATGGGCCTTTGGCCTGATCCAGCATGGCTCTTCTTATGTTCTTATGTTCTTAATGTTGCGGGCGCTCTCACTCTGGGTGGCCACTCCCAGGGAGGCTAGGAAAGCGATAACCCACAACCGTGCCTTCTCTGTGGTGGGCCCCTCCCTTTGGAACCATATCCTGAGTGAACTGCACCTTGCACAGTCCCTGCTTGCCTTCAGAAAGGCCTTGAAGACCTGGCTTTTTCGTGAGGCATTTGGTGAGCTTTAATTTTTTCCCATTTATTCTATCCCGCCACCTTGCCGAGTATTTTATTTTATTTGTGTATCCTTTTAGAATAGTCAGTTCATTATATATATATATCTTATAATTATAATATTGTTGGTTTTTTTCCTTTTAATTGTTCTTTGATTGTTATTGTTAACCACCCGGAGTTCCCTTGGAAGACGGGTGGTATAAAAATAAAATAAAATAAAATAGATAAATAAATAATTTAAAAAGGGGGGAGATTTTAGACTGTTTTCACCCTACCTTTCTCCTTGGAAAGGGACCCATGGCAGTTTACAGTAATAAGGGACAAAATTCAGTCCGTTACAATTAAGAAATACATTATTCAAGTACTGAGAGCAGGGACTTGAGGAGGAGGAGGAGGAGGAAGGCGGATCTCCACCTTCCCTCCTTCCCTGTCTGCCTGCCTTTTGGAGCTGAGCTCCTTGAACCCATTGGCTGCAAAGTCGGGCAGCTCAGCGGTTCGAATCCCGGGTGGCTCCTCAGCTTGAAAATGGAGTCCAGCACGCATGTGCGGAGGCCGCGGGGAGGGGGGGACCTTTACCTTTACTTGCCCCTCCCCCTCCCTTGCAGAGCCAGAAGGGAGGCAGAGAAGGGGGAGAGGCATTCAGATTCCGCCAAGGCAGCGAGTTCCGCTTCCTAGAGTGGCTGGAAACTAAGGCTACCCGGGAGGGGGGGAAATCAGCTCTCCGCGTGGCTTTCCACCCCCCCAAAGGCTCTCTATGGTTCCTAGAAGGAGAGGAAAGAGACCCCCCAGCAGTAGGAGGAGGTGCGTTGTGCAATGGGGTGGGATGATATGGGGGAGTGCAATGGGAGTGAGAGGGTGCAAGTGAAAAAAGGGGGCCGTTGGAGATGCAATAGGAAAAATCTGCCCCCTCCTTCCCTTTCTCCCCCTTTTTAATTTGGAAAGAGGAGGAGGAGGGAGAAGGAGAGGGGAGAAAACTGAACCCCGCTTTTTAGAGAAATTGGGGGCCGATCCAGGGAAAAGATCCTCCTCCTCCTTTCCTTTCGCCCCCCACCACCACCCAAGGTAAAAGGAAGGAGGGTGAAGCTTTTAAGGCCGAACCGGGACAGGGAATGATGGGGGGGAGGGAAGGCAACTGGCCCCAAAAGAACAATTCCAGGGGCAGATCGGCATTTTGGGGGAATGGGAGGGGGGTCCCATGCGGGGGGGGGGAGAAAGGCAGCGAGTGGGGCTTCCTAGAGTGGCAGAAAAAAACGAGGCTATATATAGGGAGGGAGGTGGGGGACAGAAGGGACTCCACCTCCTTTGGGTCAGGATTTCGAAGGAATCCCCCAGTGTAGGGGGAGAAGGCAAAGAAGGGAAAGGGATTAAAGTTTCCTCCACTTCTAGGTTTCCTTCTCCTGAGCAAAACTCTGAGCCCAGAGTCTCCTGGGTCCCACGGCAGCTCTCTCTGTGTCCCCTGCTTCTCTGCCCATGGACAGAGGGCTTTTTTTACCCCCCCAAGACCCCCCTCTCTCTCTCTCTCTCTCTCTCTCTCTCTCTCTCTCCAGCCCTTCTCTCAGAAG
Source organism: Phrynocephalus forsythii (assembly GCA_029282475.1). Classification (NCBI taxonomy): domain Eukaryota; kingdom Metazoa; phylum Chordata; class Lepidosauria; order Squamata; family Agamidae; genus Phrynocephalus; species Phrynocephalus forsythii. Next base: position 12,425,661 of record JAPFRF010000024.1, read on the forward strand.
CAAAGTGGGCAGTTGACCTGATGCCCCCCCTTAAATGCCTCTCTTGCCCCATCCAAGAACTGACGGGCGAGGAAGCAACAAAGGAGAAGGTTGGAGAGATGGACATTTTGGAATTGTAATCCCTCACCACACAAAGCGTGAAAGCAGTTATATGTCATTTTTATGCCTCCTGAATAAGTGAGGCCCAAACTACTAATCAGAGTTGAGCCACCCCAGGTCTCTTTTTAAGGAGAAAAGCAGGGCAGGAATATTTGAAATAAATAAACTGTTTGGGGGAATAAACTGCAGGAGAGTTGGGTCAGTTTCCTCCCTGCCTCCCTCAGGATAATCTCTGTGGTGTTCCTTTCCCACATGGTGTTTCCCGAAATGAAGGCAGGCACACACAAAGCTGGTGTTTTTCAGCAGAGTTAGAAACAGATCCCCAAAGAAGCAGGCACTTCCTTTATGTTCTCTCTGCTGCAAGGCAGGTGGTTTGGTCCAGGATACACAATTCAGGGCCATTCACTTCACAAAAGACTGGTTCCTTATCAGTATTTAAAAATTCATCTTTCTGCCCCCATTTTCAGCTCTCCTGTTAGTGGAAAAGCCCTTAAGGAGGCGTGAAGATACTGTAGTAGTAGCTGACAATGTTCCTATCAAACAATTACTAAGGGATTATGAAAAAGAAATACACAATTGTACATGTGTATAGCAGAGAAAAAATGAGCTTAGCAGCAGCAGCATATAGATAAAGTGTCGATAAGCAATAAGTATTATTTGCAACTTAGAGACAGAGAGGCAAAGAAAACATGACTTAGAATAAAACTCTTCTATTGAATATATACAGCAGATATACAGTAGATAAGCATAACAGCAACAAAACACGAAGCAATAACATATATACAAAGCAACAGAGTGTGGATACTGTTTCTCACCATAAACAGTCCCAATTTATACCAGCCAGTTCTTTTATACACATTTGGAACTCATCAGACATGATTTTAACCAATCACATCCTGACACACCATGATGTCATTTAACTATTCCACCTGTGCTAAATCACTCTAACCTGCAAATGATTTCTAATCCCTTGCACTTGTGGTTAACATCATGACACTGCATTTTGACTGACTCCATTTTACAAATTCTCTGTTCAATCTGTGAAATATACATTACATACATTTTCTCAATTCTACATATTTTGACAGTTCCTACAGTTAGAAAAGTCCTGAGACATACAAACTCCCTTTCATTTTAAAATTGATTTCTATTTTCAGCTGTGGGTGTCGTCTGCGGAGAGAGTGGGAGAGTGCTCACAGAGAGTGGGATCTTCTCAATCCAGGCTGGAGATCTCTGTGTGAGGAGATCCCTTTGAGATTCTGGGAACAAAATCTGTCCAGGTAAGGATCCTCAGCATGTGTCATGAAGAAGGCTTTTTACTTGATTTATTTTATGCATTCATAGACTGCGACCGCTCTGAGTCACTTACAGGAGTCAAGGCATGTCACCCTACCCAGCCATAAACAGTGACATAAAAATAAAATGATAATCAATGTGACGAGTCAATTATCCAGGGAAGATGTTCTTCTGTACCACCCTCAATGCTCACAATACGAATTTTAGAACACATCCTCTTCTGCTATGGGGCAACTGCAGAGGGAGAGCCTCTTTTGATTGGTTAGATAAAATAAGACTTTTTGTTCTTCTGGTTTTCTTGTAGATTTATCTGAGAACAGAAAAATTATTACCCATCTTGTGTGGTGGTGGGGCAGTGCGTAGGATTATGCAGCAGTATATAAGCAGTACATTCTGTTTCTTGTCTTTTATTGATTTGAAGCTCTCTGTATATCAAATTAAATATATCCATCTGTTTTTTTCTGCCAATGAAGAGCAATGTTCCCTTAAAATAACGAAGCTGTCTGAGTGGCTGCTTTGGAGGTGATCATAAACATCATAAATTCATATGGAAGAGGTATTATAAGCCAAGGCAACTTTCTGTGAGTTAGATCTAAAATAATATAGAAATATTATATTAAGGCTATGGAAAAATTGGAATCTATTTCTTATCCTCGACCTCACTATACTTTAACCAGCATGAAAAGGAACCATTTTCTCACAGGATTAAATCCCCTGGTTTTCCTCAGGATATTCACTGGTGCCACAATGGGCCTCCTCACTGATGTTGGTGGAGGTGGGTCCACCCTGGAGCTCTGTTTCATTCTCCTGCCTCCTCCATGGCACTGCATTGGATTGGTTACTTGATTTGAAACTCTGTTTTTGTGGTCACTTATATTTTGCAGGTAAGACGCTGTAGAGAAGCAATAAAAGAGGAAGACACCAAGCGTCAGAAGAAGAGGTTGAACATTCAGATGGAAGAGTGTGTTGAGAATCAAACCAGAAGGAAGAAGCTTAAAGGAGAACAGATAGATGTAAAGATGGACAAATCTATTAATTGTCAGAACGAAGATCAAGCGGTTCCGAAAACATCTAAAGGAGAGGACAGGAATGAGCATACCAAGTGTGGAAAATCTTTTACTAGCACCTCAACAGCTTGTTCCGATAAAAAAATTCAACAGGGGGAGAACCAATTGACATGCCTAGAGTGTGGAAAGAGGTTCAATCAAGCTAGACACCTTGCTAGGCATCGCAGAACCCACACAGGTGAGAAGCCATTTGAATGTCTGGAGTGTGGAAAGAGGTTCAGTCAAGCTGTAAACCTTGCTAATCATCACAGAACCCACACAGGCGAGAAGCCATTTGAATGTCTGGAGTGTGGAAAGACGTTCAGTTATTCTGAAAACCTTGCTAATCATCACAGAACCCACACAGGTGAGAAGCCATTTGAATGTCTGGAGTGTGGAAAGAGGTTCAGTCAAGCTGTACACCTTGCTTATCATCACAGAACCCACACAGGCGAGAAGCCATTTGAATGTCTGGAGTGTGGAAAGAGGTTCAGTCAAGCTGGAAACCTTGCTACTCATCACAGAACCCACACAGGCGAGAAGCCATTTGAATGTCTGGAGTGTGGAAAGACATTCAGTCATTCTGGAAGCCTTGCTACTCATCACAGAACCCACACAGGCGAGAAGCCATTTGAATGTCTGGAGTGTGGGAAAAGTTTCAGTGATTCGGGAAGCCTTGCTCAGCATCACAGAACCCACACAGGCGAGAAGCCATTTGAATGTCTGGAATGTGGAAAGACGTTCAGTCGCTCTAGAAACCTTGCTAGCCATAACAGAACCCACACAGGCGAGAAGCCATTTGAATGTCTGGAATGTGGAAAGACGTTCAGTGAATCTAGAAGCCTTGCTAGGCATCACAGAACCCACACAGGCGAGAAGCCATTTCAATGTCTGGAGTGTGGAAAGAGATTCAGTGAAGCTGGAAGCCTTTCTACGCATCACAGAACCCACACAGGCAAAAAGCCATTTCAATGTCTGGAGTGTGGAAAGAGTTTCGGACACTCTGGACACCTTGCTGACCATCACAGGATCCACACAGGCGAGAAGCCATTTGAATGTCTGGAGTGTGGAAAGAGATTCAATCGCTCTGGACACCTTGCTAGACATCACAGGACCCACATTGGTGAGAAGCCATTTGAATGTCTGGAGTGTGGAAAGAAGTTCAGTCAAGCTGGAACCCTTGCTGAGCATCACAAGACCCACACAGGCAAAAAGCCATTTGAATGTCTGTAGTGTGGAAAGAGGTTCCATTATTCAGGAAACATAGAACCATAGAGTTGGAAGAGACCTCAACTGCCATCGGGTCCAACCCCCTGCCATGCAGGAACCCCATCACAACATTTCCGACAGATGGCCATCCAGCCTCTTCTAAAAAATCTCCAAAGAAGGAGACTCCACCACCCTTTGTGGCAGCCTATTCCCCTGCCAAACAGCTCTGTCATGAAGTTCTTCTTAATGTTCAAATGGAATCTCTTTCCCTGTAGTTTGAAACCATTGCCCCAAGTCCTAGTCTCTGAAGCCATGGAAACCTTGCTAAGCATCACAAGACCACATAGGCGAGAAGCCATTTGGATGTCAGTACTGATGTGCCAGTTTCTGTCTTTCTGGTTGCCTTTCTTTCACATGTTAGGACCCATTCATTCCAAAAGCCTTTGAAAAATCTGTTGGAAAAACTTCAGTTACAGTGACCCACCCCCCGCCTATCGGTGGGGTTAGGGACCCACCTTGACCCTTGATAATTGAAAATCCACAATATGCAGATGGAGGTTGGGTCAGGCTTGGGGTTGAAAATCCACAATATGCAGATGGAGGTTGGGTCAGGCTTGGGGTTCCTCTTGTACTTACCCCCGTGGCGCTGCCCCAAATGGGCCTGCGAGAGCCTTCCCGGGCCTTCTGGAGGTCCCCAAACTCAAAGTGACTTCATAGGGAAGCCAGAAGGCCCGGGAAGACCCTTGCAGGCCGGTAAGTACAAGAGGTCTGAAACAGGCCTTAACCTTTAATCCAGGGGGCCACTTTATTGCGGTCCTGCAATAAAGTGGGACTGCAGTATCAATCAATCAATCAATCAAACTTTATTACGGTCAGTGACCAGCAATAGGATACGGTATATAAATAGTAGTAAAATAGATAAGATATAAAATATAGAATATAAAATATATTATATATAAAATATATAATATAATATAAAAACTGCCCACAAATCCATCCTGACCATCACGAAGCTATACCTTATTAGTATCTGAGGAATTAGTGATGTCAACGAGCCATAGAGGAAGATCAAGATAGATATATACAAAGACATCAGAGTACATACTGTATTTACATACTGTTCCATACACATAAGACATCCCACATTTGTTTGTTAATCAAGAGTTGTTGATATTTAGGAGCTACGTATCGTAAGTGGTACTTTTGGTTAGTTGATGACGCTGTTGATTGTCCTGCGGATTTTGATCGCTGCGGCGAAGAACCTGGCCACACTATATGTTATAGAAAAATTCATATCTGATAGAAGTAATTGAGTATAATAATGACCAGAGCGTCCTGGATATTTATAGATTATTGGAGATATAAGCTTAGCCCGGGTGTCTTTATAAAAGGAACAGTGAAGAAGTACATGTTCTGTTGACTCAATATCGCCAGAGTCGCAGGGACATAGCCTCTCCGAATAGGGAGATCTCCGATATCGTCCCTCAGGAACAGCAGAAGGGAGGGCATGACATCGGGCCAAGGTAAAGGCCCTCCGGTGTGTGGGTATCTCAAGCTTGGCTAAGTATCTCATTGGGAAAGATAGATACCTGCAGGAGTCATTAACAATAAAGGCAGGGGAGCTAGCTAGATCCAGTTGTCGTTCTGAGTCGGTAACCTGCTGCTTAATAACTGCTTTGGCCTGATCATACTTCATGGTAAAAAGGATGTCTTGTGACAGACCTAAGGATAGGATTTTAGATATTATAGCCCCTTCCCATTTGGATTTAAAGTCATCTTTTCTAATAAGGGGCGCTAAACCCTTAGGGAAAAAATGCAGTCTAATCCAATAGGTAAGAATAGCCACCCAAGCTCTAGCCTCCACTTTCATGAGGCCTAACTCTAATCGGAGAGTAACATTTGGGACACATTTGGGAACTTGTAAGGCCGATCTTACAAATTTAGATTGTACCCGTTCCAGTGGAGCGTAATTGGAAAGGGGACCTAATTGGGCACCATATAGAAGTTGGGAAATTGACTTGGCTTGGAATAATTTAAGTGCTGCAGGAATATAGTGGCCACCAGCTGTCTTGAGATATTTAAGAATGGCTAGAGAACTTCTTTGAGCAATGTTGGCAACATAATCTCCATGGGCTTTTCTGCTACCATTAGCCTGAAGAACTACTCCCAAATATTTAAAGGAGGAAACCTGCTCAATTTTGTGCCCATTGATACTCCAAGAGTAAATCTTAGGTCTTTTAGCAAAGGCCACAATTTTAGTTTTCTGATAATTGAGCTTTAATTGCTCTTCCTCACAGAATTGTGATAGTGCATTCAGAGCTCTTCTGAGACCTACAGGTGTTCTAGAGAGGATTGCCGCATCATCGGCATAAAGCTAGACAGAGATATGCCTTCCAGCCAGTTTTGGAGGGTGGAAGGTCTCATGGTCAAGATAGGGCACTATGGAGTTAATATAGAAGTTGAAGAGAAGAGGGGACAGAATACATCCCTGTTTAACACCTTTATCAGTGGCAACAGGATTGGTGAGTTGACCCTGGGGATTACATCTGATCTTAAGTTTGGTTCCTTCGTGGAGCATGCGTATTAAATGAAATAGACGTCTGTCTATTGTTGAAGCCTCCAGTTTCTCCCATAACCTAGTTCGTGATATTGAATCAAATGCTGCCTTAAAATCTATAAAGGCAGCATAAAGGGAGGAAATATTGTAGGGAGAGTATTTTTCAATAAGATGTTGGAGCACCAAACATTGATCTATAGTCGATCTGCCTTCTCTGAAGCCGTCTTGCTCTTCCGCAAGTATGTTTTCTTGTTCCAGCCAGTCTTGCAATTTCCATTGTAGGTGTCTAGGATAAAGTTTGCTGATTGTATTAAGAAGACTGATTGGTCTATAGTTGGCGGGATCATCCTTTTTGCCTTTCTTATATATAGGCATAGTAATAGCCAGCCCCCAGTCTTCAGGGATTCGTCCGTATCTATCGATACAGGTAAAAAGTGAAGCTAGTAAGGGAGACCAAAAGTCCAAGTTGTTTTTGATGACCTCTGCTGGAATTAGGTCTTCTCCTGGAGCTTTCCCTTCTTTCAGTAAGGTAATCAAGCTCTTAATTTCTGACTGAGGCACAGGAGGCCACTGTGGGAGTTTACTTAGGTCTTGGATGTAAGACCCCTTTCCAGCAGATGGATCTGAGTATAGCTCTTGGAAGTATGCTTCCCAGATCTCTGAGGAAATGTGACAATCAGGCACAGGCCTATCAAGGCTGCAGATGCAAGATGTGAGGTGCCAAAAGGTAGCGGAATCATTAGTTTTAGCTGCTTGTATTAGCCGTGCCCAATTATTTTGGGTAGCAAACTTTTTCTTATGTGTTAAAAGTTGTTTATATTTTTTCTTTTGCAAAAGAAGATCCTGTGCAGCCGACGGAGCTCTACTAGATAGGTAGAGTTGATAAGTAGCAGCTAGAGCCTTTTTAGCATCTACACACTCCTTGTCAAACCAAGGTTTGGAGTGGAAATGATGTCGCTTCCAAGATGCGGTTCTGTTAGCTTTAAATTCTTTATTTAGTTCTTGAATCAAGATGTTATAATTCTCCAAAGATTCCTCTGGTGTCTTTGCTGATAACAAGTTAATGCGCAGTCCCAATAGATGATCAGATGCCAACATTTCAGAGATTCTTTGGTTCCAGACAGAGGACCATTTGATACGCTGATAAGTTCTTCCTGAAGGAGTTATGTTAGGTTGATAATGAGTGACAGTGCGCACTTCCTGAGTAAAAGCATTTAGGAGAAGCAAAATGGGGAGATGATCATTGTCGAATTTAGGAAGTACTTGTAAGTTTTTAACGTAGGGAAGAAGATCCATGGAAACACATACATAATCAATAGTGCTCATTTTGGATCCAGATATGTAGGTAAATTCAGCTGGATAGTCACCTGTAGAAGTACCATTTAGGATGAAGAGATTAGATTTATATGTTAGCTGGGCCAAAGAAAGGCCTGCAAAGTTGAATTTCTGATCCTTAAAAAGACGGGGGAGAAGGGAGCCAGTATATTCATAATCGGGGGGAATGCATTTGTAGGCTGTATATAGAATGTGATCGTCAGGACCCAGCCTCGCATTGAAGTCTCCTCCCAGAACTACTGATGCATTAGGGTTTTGAGTTATAAGATCCCCAACATATGATTCTAGCTCAGCCCAGAGAGTTCTAAGCTGGGCAATCTTCCTAATGGGTGGCATATAAACATTAATTAGAATCAAGGAGTGCTGCTTGAATTGAACTAGTACTGCCATGGCACATGAATTCAGTGAGGGGAGAGGCCTTGAAATGGCATGTAGCGTTGTGGAAACAAAGATCCCCAAACCACCTTTTGCTCTTCCATATTTGGCGCCAGGCACTGCCCCCAATGAAAAGGCAGTAAATCCATTCAGATTCAGTTCATCAGCAGTCCATGTTTCTTGGATCGGTACAATGTCATGGTGAAGCAAATAGTCTCCGATGGAAGGATCCCTAATTAAAGAGAACCACCCAGCAACGTTCCAAGTCAAAAGGGAGACTATATGGTGGTCCTCCGACTGTCATGAACTGTGAGCTAGTAAATGAGAGGATGATCTTGGAGGGGATTTTGTGATATCCTGATGATTAAGTAACTGTATTGGTATTTCCTCCATCAAAGGGGAGGATGCCGAGTACTCTGGTCCTAGCTCGTTTTCCTCAGTTGTTGATTTGTCCAACAGAGGCCTGAAATTGAAGGTGGCACGTTGGTCCTGTGTATCAGAAGTAGAGGCTGAGTGAATCAATGCCACATGAGAGACAAAATGAGGATCATTGGCAAGTAAGGATTCAGTAGGGTTATCCAGGTTGGTAAAAGACTGAATGTCCCAGCACGGATTTATTGAAGTTTGAGTTGGATTAACAGCCTTTAAGGATGGCAAATATTTAAGCTGCTCGGAACTGGGAGATGTCCTCTCAGAGGCAATGGCTGGCCTTTTAATACTTGGAGTTGTGTTCTCATATGAGGCATTGACACAGCAAAGAGGAAAAGTAGAGACAGGGTCAGGTCCCATGTGAATCTCGGCTGAGATTGGCTGTTTCCTGGGATGTTCCCTTCTATGCTCTTGAGAGGGGGCTATACACTCCATGGGACATTTGGATTGAGAGGACCCATTTAGTTTCAATAATTCTTGTCGGAGCAGCTCAATCCTTCTGAGAATAGATTGTGGCTTTCGGTCAGAGAGTGCTCTTAGGGTTGTAAGATCTTCCTGTGATAAGACCTCCTTGTCAAGATCCAATTGTAAGTTGATTTCCCAGGGGGATGGTTCAGCAGAATCATGTTGTCTTAGAGCTGCTGCCAGGGGTTGAACAGAAAGTGAGAGTATATCAGCTCTCTCATGTGGTGAAGGTTCACATGCAGGAGACTGAACTATGTCTGACGGGAGCTCTTCCATTCTTGTCCCTGAAGATGGCTTTGTTGGGTTATTGATTTCAAAAGGGGAAATGGGGGAGTCTAATGGATCCTGTGCTGAGCAGACGTTATGGGATCCCAGAGGCGTGGGAGCTGTTGAGATATCTGATTTTAACTTCTTAGGGGGCCTAGGAAAGATTTCAATTTGTTGGAGGGATTTTCCAAGGCAAGATGTTAATTCCTTAAGATTAATTTGAGCATTCAAGCTTCTGTTTGCACCTGACTGGTTGAGCTTAGCTGAAGGATGGTAGTCCCAGGGGAGTGAGTGACTAGTAGGATTGAGTTGTGGATGTTCCCCTTTAGGAAGGGAGCTACCAGCCTGTGCCTGTGCAAGCAGTCCTTCAGTTGAATCCAGTGGTTCTTGCATGACCTCATGCTCTGGGGTAGAAAATACTCTTTTGGGGGCTATAGAGAATTTGTTAAGAATTTTTTTCATCCGGAATAACATGAGAGGGATGGTTGGCTTATGGAAGTCCAGTTTTATCTTGGTCAGCCTCCGTGAACCTTGAAGATATTTTATGTAGTTTAAATCAATTTGTCCGATCTCTGTTTGTAATAGTTTGCTTAAAGATGTAAGTATCCTCTGTTTACTGGACCAATTCCCCTTATTTATCTTGTTGTTGGCAACCTCTAAGATGATTTGAGTCACTATTAGTTGTTGTATTGTCTGCTTAAGATATTACTCACAAGCTCTCCAGTTAACTCCAAGTGCTCCCTTCTGTGGGAGGTTTCTTTAAGGGAACAGGAGGATTGAGTACAGTGGGGAGTGAATTTAGTTTTTGTGAGGGATTCTTCCAGAATGGCAACTTGGTCAGCTATCTGTTCCAGCTTCTGGAATATAGCCAACACAGTTCTCCCAGTAATTATAGCCAGTTCACTCATCAAGGACATTATGTGGCTCTCAGCTGTCTCCATGTTTGTGTTAGTTATCTTGGCTGTGGTGGTAGTAGAATTAGATACTGGAGGAATTGGCTGGGATGGGGAGAAGTACTGTGCTGGGGGTTGGGTTGATTGAGAAGCAGGAATCTCCACATCACTACTATCCAGATCTAGGTTAGTCTTATTATCTGAAGCTAGTATAGCATATCTGTTTGGTGAAGCATTTTGTATCAGCGTACTCACAGCTTCTTCAAGATTTGGGGTAAGCAGCATATCATCGAGACGTAGTTGTTTGGAATTCTTGGCGTTTCTTTCTTGGGCAGGAGAATTTGAGGGAATTCTTTGGCGTTTCTTCCTCCTAGGCATCTTATCTCAACAGGCAGACGTCTGGAGGTCAGGGTTAAAAATATTATTGCAGTTTCTTCCACGCAACTGCTCCCAGTCGTTAATTGTTAGTAATAAAAAACTGTAAGATTTGTGAGCAAGGTAAGCTTTGAAGGTTAAAAGGTTAAAAGGAGTGAATTTAAAAGATATATTAAAAGGGAGTGGAGAGAGCACAACAGAGTACCTTCTCACCCAACAGGAACCGGAAGCTCAAAACCCTGGGACTGCAGTATATTAACCGTGAATGGGCAGGGGACCACTGTACCACACAAACCTTGTTAGACCATCTGTGTTAAAACTTCATGCTACGCTGTACATGTTAAAATGTAATATATAAAGTTGGCTCAAAGGTTCTGAGCCAAGGACAATTTCTCTGAGATAATTAATTATAGATTTTGGACACCTGGTAGATACTGATTAATGATTGGACACATGTGAGTTGATCTGATATAATGTCTTGTATAATGTCTGGAACTTGAGTCATAGCAACTGGACTTCTTTTTCTTGAGAGATAGAAACATTTCTCTGCTCCAAACAGCTTCATCAGTCTGAATGCTGCCAGTGCAAGTCCTCCAACTTATAGTCAGCTTTGACCTCTTGTCACCCTAATGTGAAATAGGCTCATAAGTTGAACAATAACCTGAATAGGCTTGTTAGGGAGGTAATAGTATCCATAGCCTTAAGGTGAATAATGGCCAAAGGCAGGCATGTCCAAAAATCTGAACCCTTGTTCTTCTGGGTCGGGACACTGCTTTGTTGAAAGCCCACTTTGGATATCCACAGGCCTTAAGTGCTGTCTTGAGGTGCCTGTCTTTTTGTGGCTTAGTGTCCTGATGACTTCTAATTTGTGCTGTTATGGATGATGGGAGTCAAACAGTAAGTACTTATCTATGTGGGTGGGTTTCCTGTAAACGTCTACTCCCAGGCCATGGTCGTGTTTGACTATGACTGCACAATCCAGGAAAGCCACTCTGTTGTCTTGGGTGTCTCCCCTAGTGAACTTAATATTATTAGGGTTCACCGCATTGAAGTGGTCTCCAAAGGCCTGTACTTCCTGAGTCTTGATTTTCACCTAGATAACATCTACATTCCTGAACCATTGCGATGGTGTTGTCCCTGGGAAGGTGTTGAGTGCCTTCTTCACTTCTTCCATGTATAGGCTGACATCAATTGGTGACAGTGGGGACCCCATGGCACAACCATGCGTCTATCTGTTGAAATCCCCTCTGTACATGAAATATGTGGGTTTCAGACACAGGTCCAGGAGCAGGCATATCTGGTCTGGGTTGAGGTTTGGAGGTGAGGGTGCTGTCTTCTCTTAATCTTCTCTTTACCATTGTTAGGGCATCAGTGCTAACAGCCATTAAACAGAAGGATGGGCCAACATAGGAGGGGTAACAGCTCAATACCAGAATCAGCAGTATACCTGCATTAGCAGATTAGCAGGAGAAAGGGCACACATTCAAAGATGAGGTTGTACACATATTAGACAGAGAAGATAGGTGGTTTGAAAGAGGAGTCAGGGAAACCATTCATGTGAGCATTGAAACCCCCTCTCTCAACAGAAGTGGGGGCCTCAGGCATAGTCCATCTGCTATTTATCAGGGTGTGCTTTCAACAATACCCAGACAAATCAAAGAGCCTTCACCACCAAGGCCATAGCTAACAACCCATACTTTATAGGTTTCAGAGTTGTATACAAGGGAGATGTTACAAGTGAAGTTAATCTGCTGTAAGTCAGATCATTTTACTCAGTCTGTTACCATGTTAAACAGACTTGCTAATGTAATTCTATGTTGGATGCTTTGTATATATTGCAACTGAATTTCTAATACACTGCCATAAGAATTTTACGTATACTCTCTGTGTGTGAGAGAGATATTTAAGTTCTATTCCTGCACTTCTTAACTCTGCTTATACATGAGATCTCCACATTGTCATAAGTGTGGAGGTGATAAATCTCAACAATGGCCCTCACAGGGAAGAAGCCTTCCAAATGCCTGGAGTGTAGGAAAAGGTTTGGGGAGAGAACACATGTTACAAACCCTGGCAGGACAAAGGTCTTCCTTTCTCTGCCTGCCGTTTACTCCTTCCTGAGTCAATCTGGGCAGAATCCCCTTTTCTCTCTGTTCTCATTTCATCCTTTCTGACACTTTTTAAAAATGCTATTGAAGGGTGTTTATTCAGTGCTCTGTGTTTCTCTATTGTCTTATGCAGCAGGCAAACATTTTATGAGGTGTTTTTATATGTAGATGTGTAACAGAATTTGAAATCTTTAATTGTAATTGTTTGAAAAACAACAGGGTTGCAGGGGTGTAAGGGTTGAGTGCCAGCCAACCTGGTTTCCCTTGATGACAGATGACTCTGGATGGCATTTTCTCCAAATTAAATGAAGTTTTATTAAACTCTTTAAAAATGACAGGCTCTTGTACTTCTCTCGGAGGTTCAATAACATTAGAGGGTGATAACTGACGTTTGGCAACATTAAACTGTCTAACAAAATATCTTGCACAAACGGGTTGCTGCTTATTTGTGGAGTGGTGGCACCGGATTCACTATGGGACCCGCGCACTGGGTACCACAGCAATGGTGGCAAACCACACCCTGTGGTTCCCACCCCCAACCTGGGATCCATCCTGGAGGTCCTTTGGGTTGGGCTTTGCCAGGCAGTCTTACAGCTCTCCCAGATGGGGTGAAGATGAACCGCTAAGTTCCCGATGTGGATAAAGGCAACCCCGTTTCCCTCTTTTCCACTGACCCTCCTTCTGTCTGGGTTTCCCTGTCCTTCACTCTCTGGACTCCTCGCCTCAACTGCCGTTTTTCAACTGCCCTCTCCTCCTCCTCGCCCCCCCCCAACCTGTCTCGCGCTCCCTCAACGTTCCGTTCCCTTCCACCTGCGTCCCTATCTTAACTCTCACAAAGAAACATTCTGCCTGCCTGTCATCTACTCCATCTGCTTCCTTGTGACACTTCTCCGCAACTTCCCCTTGATTGTTGACATCTGTCTCTCGAGATTTAACTCTTGTCCCTTTTCCTTCCATTTCAGCACCTTCTGTCTTCTCTGCGGACGGTCCTATCTGTCCTCTGTCACAAGGGGAGGCCCCCAATAGAAGCACCTGTACCCTCTCCTGGAAGAGAACGAGCAAAGGCTGCTTCTCTCCCTCCTGAGTGAAGCTCTTTGGGAGGCAGATTCTAAATAGGCCAAGGATTTAACCCTTTAGAAGAGGAAGGGAGGAGTTGGAAAGAGGCACCCAAGAAGCAGAAAAGCTTGAAACAATTCTATCTATTTGTATAAAATGTATGTGACAAAGGTGGAAGACAATTGTGATAAAATGCTGGAACTAGGCTGTAGTACATACCAGCGAACATTGGTATCTGCCAAGGATTCTTTTCGGGGGCCAGCCCTGACGTAAATTTTCTTCCACCTTCCACATGATGGTCCATCCAGGGATTTGAAGGTATCTCCCATGTCACCTCTTAGTCTTTTCATTTTCAGATTAAACACTCCCACCTCAATCACTATCTTCGTCGCAGGGCTTGGTCTCCATGCTGGTTGCTTTCCTCTGGATGTACTCCCCCTTCTCCAACTCCTTTTAAATCTCCGATATCCATGATAATGGCCAGGTTATGATATAAATTTGTCTCCTTTTTTTGTAACACACTGGATATCTTTCCTTTATAAATTAGGCCTCTTTCGTTTTAACGTCATAAGCTAGAAAAGTACACTTTCTCTCAGACACAGTGGCAGTCCAAATACTTAGCAGATTCTAACCAATAGAGTTCTGAGAGTGGTTGCTTATACTTTGCAGGTAAGGCGATGTAGAGAGGAGAAATAAAAGAGGAGAGGAGGAGGAGGAGGAAGGGGGGGCAGGAGGTGGGGTTAGCAAGGGTTGGGGGCTTCCTTTTCTTGGTACTGGGAAGGAGGAGGAGGAGGAAGGCCTGCCCCCCATATTCCCTCAACCTTTGAGTTTCCCAGAAGGGGCATCTGGCTCTGATTCAGGGCCGGATCCTGCCAATGCCACTAGGAGGAGGAGGAGGAGGGAGGAAACCCCCTTTCCTCAATCCCTCCCTCTCTGCCATTTGTGGCTGGGCTCCCTGAAATTGTCTGCTGCAAAGTTGGGGAGCTCAGTGGTTCGGATCCCAGGAGGCACTCAGCCAGAAGGGAGTCAGAGAAGGGCGCCTAGGGGGCATTTTGGGAGGGAAGTGTGTGGGGTTCCATGGGGAGGAAAGGCAGCGAGCGCAGCTTCCTAGAGTGGCAGGAAATGAAACTCCATAGGGGAGGGAGAGATGGGGCTTCTATCCATGAGGGTATATAAACCTCCCCACACCTTCTGAATTGCATTGTATTGCATGGAGGGAAGCACCATCTTGCAGGGGGAGAAGGGAGAAAAAGGGGGACCCCCCTCTGTCCACCCCCCACAAGACAAGCCCCCCTCTTGGGATCTGACCCCCCCTCCATTGGGTCTGGATTTAGAAGGAATTCCTCCCACCCTCTTTTACCAGGGGAGATGCTAAATTAGGTCACCTTCCCACCCCTTCCCTCCCCAAGTTTTCTTTGGCTGAGCAAAAACATTTGAGCCCCGGGTCTCCTTGGTCCCGCAGTAGCACCCTGTGTCTCCTGTCCCTCTGCCCATGTGCAGAGGGTTTCCCCCCTCCCCAGCCCTCCTCTCAACAGCAATGTGGGCAGCTGATATGATGGCGAGAAAGCAAACTATGGAGGAGGCTGGAAATGGGCTTTGGAGAGGGGTCCGTGTCGCATTACAATTACAATTAAAACCACTGGCTGCCACCACAACAGTTGTGCCACCCATCCTACCCAACCTCTGCGGGCCAGCCATTCCGACAGAAGATCTTCTGGCTCCCCGTAACATCCTGGTGGGCAACGGGTCTAGGCACTGAGAGGGAGAGCAATTTAGAGAAGGCCCCTGTCTTTTGGAGTATACCTGCCAGCTAAGATGCTGAGACACATGCCTTTCCATTGCCACAGGGCTGGGGGGGGGGGCGGAGGACAGTGTCAGCATCAGCAGGTGTGGCAGCGACATGAAGGCCCAGAACGAATTAGGTAATTTTCCATTATTTCTTATGTGGAAATTTCTTTTGGCTTTACAATGTTTTGGTTTACAAGCAAGTTTCCGGAACAAATTTTGCTCGTCAACCAAGGTACAGTACTACTGTATTAATCTTGCTACTGACCCGCATTCGGGGTCAATAACAACATTACTGTCTCTTGGCCTGACTGTAAGGGCAAGACTTTTTTATCAGCTGGCCCTCAGAAGGGTCAGACAGCTGGGCCATTTCAATGTCTTTAGAAGTGGGGGGGGGAATCTCACAGTTCCCTCTTGAACCTCTCTCTGCCCAGGGTAATACTGTAAATCCAATTTCTGCAGCCCCAGCCTGTCACCCTATAGCTCTCTACACTCATCAGGACACACACACACACAAACACACACACAGTGCCTGTTGAGCTGAATACACGGCCCTTCCTCTTACTCTGAGCACAGGGCTGCCGGGTTTTGGCCTGGATTTTTATTTGTGGTTTAGGTGACTTTTACAGGAATCTACCATACACGATCAGGTAACTGCTCTCATTTACTTGAACCTGTCTTAAGTGTACTGGGCTGTATATTGTCCCTCATTACTGTAAGCTGCCTTGGGTCCCTTTCCAAGGAGAAAGGTGGGGTAAACATACTCTAAAATAATAGAGGGGGTGGGGTGGCCATCGTTTACAGGGAATCTCTATCAGCAGAGCCGCGGCGTTGGTGAGTCCTGGGTTAGAATGCCTCTTTCTATTGGTGGGTCAGCGGGACAGGTTTGTCATTGTGTTAGGGTACCGTGATCCCCGCAACCCTACACAATCCCTATCAGAGCTCACTGAGTTCAAAAAATAAACTGCTGTCTAAAGTAAAAGTAAACTAAATAAATAATATTGTAATGTAATTGTAAAATGTAAAATAATCTCCACTAGATAGAGGTGCCCTTGGCTTGCCACCAAATGTGTGCGTGTGCACTGCAAGCAAGCAAATTGAAGTTGGGAAAATAGAAAATAAATTGTAATGTAGTATATATTTTTAAAATAAATCCACACCTCCCCTCCCAGTCAAACCTCCCCCTTGAACCAATATCAGAAAATAAAATCCTCACAAACTGCAAGAAAAAAAAAAGAATAAACTGCTATGGTATTCCCCACAGCAGACAAAGCTGCAGGGAATGAAAGGAATTATTTTCTATTAAATTCAATTGAATCAATTCCCTCCCTGCCTGCCTAACTGAAATCTTAAGCCTCCAGCCTCCCTGACGCGAAATCGAAACTAGCACAGCAGCCAGCTACACACAGCCCTCCCACCCTCCAACTCCACAGCCCGACTGCGATTATTCTGGGAGGTGCCTCGGCTTTTTATGCCCTCTGGCACATCCAGAAGTGTCAGTCAAAACCTGGCCATGCGATTGGTGGAATGGCTCCAAAAATCTGCATGGTCCCATCCCATGGCCAGCCCATCATTGCGCAGGTGTAAAAAAATAAAAATAAAAATAAAATAAAATCAATGGAGACGTTTTATTGCAAGAAAACCCCACTGCTGCTACTATAAAAAATCATGAATTTAAAATACCTAATTTTCAAATGTTTCTGTTGTGCTTTGGTGGGTTTTTGGACCACGATTTAAAAATAAATATTGCAGTCGCCATTTTGGATCCCCCCCACCGCATGGCAAATGGAGACAACGAGGATGCCCCCCCCAGCCTGGTACCAGCAGCCCTGGACAGGAGAGGGGGGAAGGCCGGGGACCCCCCAGAAACCACCCCTCCCTGGTAGGTGCCCTCACTGAGGCAGGCATATTTCCGCCTGCTTTTATGGCCGGGAATCGGGTTTTTTTATTTTTAAAACTTTTTTTCTGTGCTGCTTGGCATCGCGCGATCGTCGTGATGCCATGAACGACAACGAAAAATCAGACCCAATTTATCTTTATCGGGTCGGGTTCGAGCTGGAGTGGAGTAAATCTCGTTACCGGTACCCGTTACGTAAGGATAACGATAACCGAAAACGGAAATGAGAATTTCGCCGCTCCGTGCCCATGTCTACTCCTTAATATGCTGCTGGTTCGATGTACGAGCCTCTAGCTACTGGACCTTCTCTTCTAATAGTGCAACCAGCTTGCACTTGCAGCAAGTGTAGTTCTGCACACGCTCTGTCAAGATGACAAACATGGCACAAGTACTGCAGGTAACCACAGCTGCTCCCTCCAACTCCATTTTAACAAGTGCAATAAAATGTACTCAAGGTCTCAAAAATGTACACCAACACTATATTTCTATCTAGTAAAACTATTTACTTCTTTTGTTGTTTATTCAAAATCTAAAACACCTCTACTCCAACTGGAAGCATGTCAGAAACTTTCCAGTGCTAACTTGCTAATGTGTGTAGTATCTCCTGAGCAGTAGCTTGGCTTGGGAACTCAAATACACCCAGAAGAAATTAGTACGGTAGACCTTTTTTTTTTTTTTTTTAGTTTACACGCGCAGGTATTTAAAAATAAAACTCTGCCCCTTACTTACTGCAAGCATAGGAAGTAAGCTCTACCCCCTCTGGCCGTGTGCTTCCTCTATTGTTCTCTCTCAGCCTCCTTCCTCTCTGCTTCTCTGCAAGATCCACTACACCAAGTATTCAGGTCCCAAGACGTGGAAGATTTTGTAAATTAAAACCAGGACCTCGAATCTTATTCGAGACGCAACAGGCACCAACCACCAGTCTGCCCGCAGCATTTTGTACCCACTGAAGTCTACGAATAAGAATCAAGGACAACCCCATGTAGAGAGCGTTGCAGTAATCTATCCTCGGGATCACAAGCACCTGCACAACTGTCCTCAGCGATTCCCCATCCAGAGATGGACAAATCTGGGCCATCTGTTGGAGGTGGAAAAAAGCAGTCCTAGAAACGGCAGCCACCTGAGCCTCCATGGATAGCGCTGGATCCAGGACCCATTTCTGACTCTATCCGCCAGCAGGTGGGTAGTTCCCCCGAAACTGGGGAGAGGGCCAAGGTATCCGGAGGAAGGTACCCCAAAGAACATAACCTCAATCTTCTCCGGGTTGAGCTTAAGTCTGTTGGTCCTAGTCCATTCCATGACCGCATCCTGGCACAAGTCAAGGGTCTGCACTGCCTCCACTGCAGAGGTGGAAAAGAAGAGATAGAGCTGCGTGTCATCCGCATACTGATGAAAGCAGACTCTAAATCTCCTAATGACCTTTGCCAGAGGCCACATATAGATGTTGAACAGCATGGGTGGAATGCCGACTCCTTGGGAACTGCAGATGGGAGCGTCCAAGGAGCTGACAACTCCCCCTACCCCCAAGCTGCATATATTGGGAGCGGCCTCCCAGAAAGGACCAGAGCCAGCTAAATGCTGACTCTCCAATCCCCACCTCGGAGAGTCGGCCCAGCAGGATACTGTGGTTGATGGTATCAAAGGCCACTGACAGATCCAGGAGAACCAACAAGGTAGAGCAAACCTCGTCAGACCACCTG
Organism: Phrynocephalus forsythii; assembly: GCA_029282475.1. NCBI lineage: Eukaryota > Metazoa > Chordata > Lepidosauria > Squamata > Agamidae > Phrynocephalus > Phrynocephalus forsythii. The sequence continues at coordinate 12,444,550 of JAPFRF010000024.1, forward strand.
AGAAGGTCATCTTGCAGCGCGACCAAGGCGGTCTCAGTCCCCCGACATGCCCTCACCCTGGACTGGACTGGATCCAGGACATGTTCTTCCTCCAGGAACGACTGGAGACAGACAGCGGCCACCCTCTCAATCACCTTGCCCACGAAGGGAACGGTGGCAATCGGACGATAATTGGCCAAGTTGTCCGATGCCAAGCCAGGTCTCTTTAGAGTGGGCTTCACCACTGTCTCCTTCAGGCGAGAGGGGAAAATCTCTTCCCTGAAGGAGGCAGTGGAAATACCAGAAGCCCACTCTGGCATGCTCCCTCTGGCAGGTTTGATAAGCCAAGATGGACAAGGGTCAAAGGGGGAGTCCAGACGGCCTACAATGAGCCACTGCCCTGGAGGCCTCAACTGAGGAAACAGGCCCAAACTCAACTAGGCGAGGAGATTGAGGGGTTGAGGTGCCAGGGATACTCGAGGAGGGACTACAGCAGGGGTGTCCAAACTTCTTGGAAGGAGGGCCAGATTTGGTGAGGTGAAAATGTGTGGGGGCTGACCATTCAACCTGAAAGGGGGGGGAGAAACGGCATGGTCCGTGCACATCTGCAAAGCTGCAAATGCTCCGGTTTCAAGGTGCTCAAGGGCGCAGCGACTGTTACACAGCCGGGGAATCGGCCCACGCACACCCAAGATGCACCACTGCTCATATATGTTGCCCTCCATCACAAGGAGGTGGGGAAGACGCTGCAGCAACAGAGCCAGGAACGGGTAGATAGGGAGAGTGGCTGAGGGGATGGACGGAGGCAGGGAGGGCAGGCAAACCATAAAACTGCAAGCTGATGTCTCTAGCCAGCATGGGGAGGGCCGGCTAGCAGAGATGAGTGACAGGCTGAGCCAGCAGGGAGAAGAGGCTGAGGGCCACTCAAAATTTTAAATCTGGCTGCATTTGACCCACAGGCAGGACTTTGGACATGTCTGGGCTAGAGTCTGGACCAGCTTGGATGGCCTCAATCTTAGTTCTAAAAAAGGCTGCAAATGACTCGCTAGTGAAATCACTAGGAGGAGGCCTAGGCTGACCAGGATGGGTGAGGTGACCAGGCTGACCAGGATGGAATGTGACTCAAAGGAGTAGAAGGCCAAGGCATCGCTCAGAGAGTCTCATCTTGCACAATCAATTTGAAGCTCTTTCCCTCAGCAAACCTCATGAGGCACACATAGAGGAAGAAGTGGTTCCGCCGGAGGATCTCTCCCTCATCACTATTGATGAGATACAAGATCAGGTACATGTTGATGAGCAGGCTGCAGGAGAGAAGCTCATTGTGCTAGGGGATTCTATCATTAGAAATACGGAGGGATGGATTTGTGAGGAGCATGATAACCGGATGGTCACTTGCCTGCCGGGTGCAAAGGTTGCAGACATCACCAGAAATATAGATAGCTTGTTAGAGAGAACTGGGAAGGAGCCAGTGGTCATGGTACACGTCGGTACCAATGATGTCGGGAAGGCCAAGCGGTCAGTCTTGGAAGCCAAATTCAGGTTGCTAGGTAGAAGATTGAAGTCCCGGGCTTCCAAGGTAGCATTTTCAGAAGTGCTACCTGTTCCTCGTGCAGGTCCCGCCAGGCAGGCAGAACTCAGAAGCCTCAATGCGTGGATGAGGCAATGGTGTCGAGAGGAGGGCTTTAGATTTGTCAGGAACTGGAGAACATTTTGGGACAAGCCAAACCTCTTCAGGAGGGATGGGTTGCACTTGAATCATGATGGGACCAGATTGCTGGCACTCAACCTCAAAAAGGCAGCAGAGCAGCTTTTAAACTGATAACTGGGGAAAGCTGACAGGAGCTGTGTGGCATCCGATGGAACACCTCATCCTCGGGAATGAGGTTGAGAGGGTAGAGAATCACATAGAGATGACATAGCAAGTATTAACACTGGCAGAATAGCGGAATGTGACAGTTCGTCTACTGAAAATAAAAGCTGTGGGGGGAGAAGAACAAGGCAGCAGCTGTTGCGGGACCCACTGTACAAGTGCTTCTACGCCAATGCTCGAAGCCTCCGAGCAAAGATGGGAGAACTTGAACATCTGGCAGCTAGGGATAACATTGATATAATAGCCATAACAGAAACCTGTTAGAATGTGGAGAACCAGTGGGACACAGCAATCCCAGGCTATAAACTCTATAGAAGGGATAGAGAGGGGCGGGTTGGAGGAGGAGTGGCCATCTATGTCAAAGAAGGCATAAAATCCAGCAGAATGGAGATTGACAGAGGGTCTGACTCCGCCATAGAATCACTGTGGGTTAAACTACCAGGTCCAAAGAGTGATATGATAGTTGAGTATTCTATCGTCCACCAGATCAAAAACTTGAGGGGGACCTTGAAATGAGGAGAGAAATCATGGAGGTGGCTAAGAGGGATAGGATAGTAATCATGGGGGACTTTAATTATCCCCACATTGACTGGGCCAATGCGAGCTCCGGGAAAGAAAGAGAAACTGGGTTTCTCGACTTGCTGAATGACTGTGCCTTAGAGCAACTTGTCATGGAGCGCACCCGAGAACAGGCAACTCTAGATCTAATATTGTGTGATACTCAGGACCTCGTCAGGGATGTGAATGTCACTGAGCCTCTGGGGAACAGTGACCATGCTGCAATTACCTTTGCCATGCATGTCGGAGGAAGAGTGTCAACCAAATCAGACATAAAAACCCTTGATTTTCGAAGGGCAAACTTCCCTCAGATGAGGAAACTAGTTAGAGAGAAACTGAAGGGGAGGGTTAGAAGAATCCAATCTCTTCAGAGTGCATGGAGCCTGTTTAAAACAACAATAATAGAGGCCCAGCACAAGTGCATACCACAAAGAACGAAGAGCTCATTTAAGTCCAAGAGGACACTGCATGGTTAACGAGTGGAGTTAGAGAGGCTCTAAAGCACAAGGAGAGGTCCTTCTGTAAATGGAAATCCTCCCCAAATGAGGAAAATAAAAAGGAACACAAACTCTGGCAAAAGAAATGTAAAAAGATGATAAGGGAGGCAAAGAAAGACTTTGAGGAACGCATGGCTAGCAATATAAAGGGTAATAATAAAAGCTTCTTTAAATATGTTAGAAGTAGAAAACCTGCCAGAGAACCAATTGGGCCTCTGGATGGTGAGAGAGGAAAAGGGGAGGTTAAGGAGGAGTTGGACATTGCAGAGAAATTGAACGAGTTCTTTGCGTCTGTCTTCACGACAGAGGACCTTGAGCGGATTCCGCTGCCTGAGCCACCCTCTTGACTAAAGAATTAAATCAAATACAGGTTAAAAGAGAGGAGGTTTTAGGACTAATTGATAAATTGAGGATTAACAAGTCACCGGGCCCAGATGGCATCCACCCAAGGGTTATTAGGGAACTGAGAAATGAAATTGCAGATCTCTTAACGGTAATATGCAACTTGTCTCTTCAAACGGCCACAGTGCCGGAGGACTGGAGGATAGCGGATGTCACACCAATTTTTAAAAAAGGAAGGAGGAGGGGGACCCAGGAAACTACAGGCAGTTAGCCTTACATCTGTCCCAGGGAAGATGGTGGAAGGCCTCATCCAAGAGAAAATCTTAAAACACATAAAAGAACAAACCTTGCTGAGAGAAAATCAGCATGGCTTCTGTAAGGAGTAAATCTTGTCTTACAAACCTTTTAGAATTTTTGAAAAGGTCAACAGGCACGTGGATTTGGGTGAACCGGTGGATATAGTCATCTGGATTTTCAAAGGCTTTTGACACAGTCCCTCACCAAAGGCTGCTGAGAAAATTGCATAGTCAGGGGATAAGAGGGCAGGTCCTCTTATGGATTGAGAACTGGTTGAGATCCCGGAAACCAGGTGGGAAATTTTCACAATGGGAGAAGGGAGCGGTGTGCCCCAGGGGGTCCTGGGACCGGTGCTTTTCAATCTGTTCATAAATGACCTGGAGACAGGGATAAACAGGTGGCCAAGTTTGCAGATGACACAAAACTTTTCCATGTGGTAAAAACCAGAGAAGATTGTGAAGAGCTCCAGAAGGATCTCTCCAAACTGGGGGAGTGGGCTGAGAAATGGCAAATGCGTTTTAATGTAACCAAATGTAAAGTAATGCATATTGGGGCAAAAATCCAAACTTCATCTATCAACTCAAGGTGAGCTGACGGATCAGGAAAGAGATCTTGGTGTGTTGGTGGACAGCTCCATGAAGGTGTCTCCCCAATGTGTGGCAGCAGTGAAGAAGGCCAATTCCATGCTAGGGATTATCAAAAAGGGATTGAAAATAAAACAGCCAACATTATAATGCCGTTATACAAAACAATAGTAAGGCCCCACCTGGAGTATTGGTACAATTCTGGTCACCGCATCTCAAGAAAGACATAGTGGAACTGGAAAAGGTGCAGAAGAGAGTGACTAAAATGATTACTGGGCTGGGGCACCTCCCTTATGAAAAAGGCTAAAACAATTGGCCTCTTCAGTCTGGAAAAAAGGCGCTTGAGGGGGATATGATTGAGACATACAAAATAATGCAGGGTATGAGTAAAGTGGATAGAGGAAGCTCTTCTCCCTCTCTCAAAATACCAGAACTAGGGGACATACACTCAAATTGAGTGCTGGGAGAGTAAGAACTGACAAAAGAAAATATTTTTTCACCCAATCGTTGTAAGTCTATGGAACTCCCTGCCACAGGATGTGGTGATGGCATCTGGCCTGGACTTTGGACATTGTCTAGAGGAAAAGTCCATCACGGGTTACAAACCATGATGGAGATGTGTAATCTCTAGGCTTTAAACCAAAAGGGCCAGATGCAAGTGGTATCAGGAGACAGATATCTAGTCTCATGCGCTCCCAAATCATCTGGTGGGGCCGCTGTGAGATACAGGAAGCTGGACTAGATGGGCCTTTGGCCTGATCCAGCATGGCTCTTCTTATGAGGTCTCGAACCACACAGAACAACTCCACCTGGCGGTTCGAAGCCGCACCAATTCTCAGGTAGGCATAGGATCTTTTGGCCTCCCTGACCGCACGAACATAGTGCCTGGTCAAAACACAGACTGCAGCCCGGTTTACTAACGACCAGTCCTTTCTCGATATGCTCTCAAGAGCCTTCTTCACTCTTGCTTCATCACTCTCAACTCTGCCGTGAACCACGTTGAGGAGCGAGCTCCAGAGCGAAGAAGACACCTAGGGGCGACCCGGTCAACAGCCTAAGTGGTATCCTCATACCACCTTTCTACCAGGGCATAAGAACATAAGAAGAGCCATGCTGGATCAGGCCCATCTAGTCCAGCTTCCTGTATCTCACAGTGACCCCACCAGATGCGTTTGGGAGTGCATGAGACTAGATATCTGTCTCCTGGTACCACTCCCCTGCATCTGGCCCTTGACGTACCCTGGTTTTAAGTCTGGAGATTACACATCTCCATCATGGTTTGTAACCTATGATGGACTTTTCCTCCAGGAATCTGTCCAATCCCCTTTTGAAGGCATCCAGGCCAGATGCCATCACCACATCCTGTGGCAGGGAGTGCCATAGACTAACAACGCACTGGGTGAAAAAATATTTTCTTTTGTCTGTTCTTACTCTCCCAGCCCTCAATTTGAGTGGATGACCCCCTAGCTCTGGTATTTTGTGAGAGGGAGAAGAACTTTCCTCTATCCACTTTACTCATGCCCTGCATTATTATGTACATCTCAATCATATCCCCCCTCAGGCACCTTTTTTCCAGACTAAAGAGCCCCAAATGTTTTAGCCTTTCCTCATAAGGGAGGTGCCCCAGCCCAGTAATCATTTTAGTCGCTCTCTTCTGCACCTTTTCCAGTTCCACTATGTCTTTCTTGAAATGCGGTGACCAGAATTGTACACAATACTCCAGGTGCGGCCTTACTATTGTTTTGTATGATGGCATTATGATGTTGGCTGTTTTATTTTCAATCCCCTTTTTGATAATGGAATTGGCCTTCTTCACTGCTGCCACACATTGGGGAGACACCTTCATGGAGCTGTCCACCAACACACCAAGATCTCTTTCCTGATCTGTCACGGATAACTCAGAGCCCATGAGTTGATAGATAAAGTTTTGATTTTTTGCCCCATTATGCATTACTTTACATTTGGCTACATTAAAACACATTTGCCATTTCGTAGTCCATTCCCCCAGTTTGGAGAGATCCTTCTGGAGCTCTTCACAATCTTCTCTGGTTTTTACCACATGGAAAAGTTTTGTGTCATCTGCAAACTTGGCCACCTCACTTTATCCCTGTCTCATCTGAACAGATTGAAAAGCACCGGTCCCAGGACAGAGCCCTGGGGCACACCTCTTTTCACTTCTCTCCATTGTGAAAATTTCCCATTGACACCTACTCTTTGTTTCCTGGATCTCAACCAGTTCTCAATCCATAAGAGGACCTTCCTTCTTATCCCCTGACTGTGCAGTTTTCTCAGCAGCCTCTGGTGAGGGACTGTGTCAAAAGCCTCTTGAAAATCCAGATAGACTATATCCACCGGTTCACCCAAATCCACATGCCTGCTGACCTTTTCAAAAAATTCTAAAAGATTTGTCAGACAAGATTTACCCTTACAGAAGCCGTGCTGATTTTCTCTCAGCAAGGTTTGTTCTTTTATGTGTTTTAAGATTTTCTCTTGGATGAGGCTTTCCACCATCTTCCCTGGGACAGATGTAAGGCTAACTGGCCTGTAGTTTCCCGGGTCCCTCCTCCTTCCTTTTTTAAAAATTGGTGTGACATTCTCTATCCTTCCAACCTTCCCCTTCAATTTCTTTCTAACTAGTTTCCTCATCTGAGGGAAGTTTGCCGTTCGAAAATCAAGGGTTTTAAGGTCTGATTTGCTTGACACTCTTCCTCCAACATGCACGGCAAAGGAAATTGCAGCATGGTCACTGTTCCCCAGAGGCTCTGTGACATTCACATCCCTGACCGGGTCCTGAGTATCACACAGTATCCCCCAGATCATCAGCCAGACTGTCAGGAAGCTCCCCAAAGGCCTCCAGAAATCTTTCGGGGTCCAGAAGCCTTTGGGGGGCCCAAACCAGGGGCTGAGGCTCCCCACGGGGTGGGGCAGCGATCTACAAGGGGAAAAGACAGCAGATGATGGTCTGACCATGACACAGGCAGGGGAACAATGTCCCCAACCCTCAGATTATAATCCGCTGCCATGGAGGTAAAAACCAAGTCCAGGGTATGCCCGGCTCTATGGGTGGGACAAACAACATGCTGGGTCAGATTCATGGAGGCCATGGATTCCATGAAATCCAGAGCCACTCTTGAAAACCCATATTTGGCATGCACAATAAAGTCCCCTTACCATCACCAGAACACCAGAACACCGGTTTGACTGGGAGGGGAGGTGTGGATTTATTTTAAAAATATATACTACAGTACCATTTATTTTCTATTTTCCCAACTTCAATTTGCTTGCTTCCAGTGCACATAAACACATTTGGTGGCAAGCCAAGGGCACCTCTATCTAGTGGAGGAGAATATTTTACATTTTACAATTACTTTACAATATTATTTATTTAGTTTATTTTTACTTACATTGTTTGTTTTCTAAACTTCTTGTGAGGACACTGTGCAGTTAAACAACACAGGCCCATTCTATTTAAGTGGATCAATTCAGAAGAATTTTGAATTTTATTTACATTCATTCCCTGAAGTTGAACAACTACCAGAAAACTAGATTGTGTTTGGAGGCTGCCCACTGATTCTGATATCAGCCTTATTACCAGACTTGGGGTTCCAACTCCAACACTGTTTACTTTGTTTGTTTATTATTGTACAATACATTGCCTGGCCTGAACTACTACTGAACTAGATTGTGCTTGTTGATTTACAAGGCAGCCCTATTGTTTGGAGGCTGCCCACAGATTCTGATATCAGCCTTATTACCAGACTTGGGGTTCCAACTCCAGCACTGTTTACTTTGTTTGTTTATTATTGTGCAATACATTGCCTGGCCTGAACTACTACTAAATTAGATTGTGCTTGTTGATTTACAAGGCAACCCTATTGTTTGGAGGCTGCCCACAGATTCTGATATCAGCCTTATTACCAGACTTGGGGTTCCAACTCCAACACTGTTTACTTTGTTTGTTTATTTGCCTGGCCTGAAATAACTACTAAATTAGATTGTGCTTGTTGACACAGGGTTGAGGTTCACAGATTCTGATATCAGCCTTATTACCAGACCGGTTCCATGCTCTTTTCTTTGTTTGTTTATTTGACGGACACAGCTGTCAAGGCACACCTTTTCTCCCCGAGCAGGCTGCACACCTTTATTAGCTGTAAGAGGCGGAGTTACAGGTATCGTGTGGTGTCCTAGGTGACAGCCTGTCATTGGCTTGATGGACTCCTGGGGAGGGCTTTCTGTGATGTGGTCATGTCCCCTAGCAAGGGATGGTAATGATTGATATCCCAGCAGCTTGCTATCCCATCCCATGACATGAGGGTAATCATTAATGGTCTGTTTGTTCCTTGTGGCCAGAATGGAAGGACAAGATAGTCAGTTATCTGCTTCCTGCATCTTAATCTTAGGGACTCTATTTCCCCTCTCCCAGGGCTTTCCGTGCAGGAGAAAGAGTCAATAACGCCCCCCAGAATGCTGTGCAGGAAGCTTACTGGATCATTAATATCTGTGCATATTAATATCTAATATCTCTCAGGGGAGCATCTCTTCATCTCCCCCTTTTTTGTTTAAGAACATGGAATAGGCCAATCTCTTGAGTGCTAGAGATGGGCTGCCGGGATAACAAGCTGCATGGCATATCTTGTGCATGGCAACTGCAATGTGGCTTGGCACTAAGAGTGAGTGGAGTTCCTATCTAAGGGAAGGAGTGGCACTGCTTGCATTGGGAGTTTGTGAGGTGATATTCCTTGTGGCGTTTCCCAATCCACCCACATGTTCCTTATGGTGTCACTAAGATTATGGTAGGCATCCTAGGCTGTGGGCAAAGAGTGAAGGCTTCTTGCATCTGGTCTGGGGGAGACTAGGGTGTACGTCCTAATCTGTGGTGTGCTATCTAATTGTGGCCTAAAGTGTTTGGCTGAAGGTAAGAGCCCTATATATATGTGTGTGTGTGCCCTACCCTTGATGGGTGAAACTCTGAGGTAGATCAGATAAAGGGTCAGTTATACACAGCATGACACATACCCATGATTATACATAAGCATATGAAACACGCTTATACGCATAGCATGAAGCATAGAAATATAGCAAGCAAATACACAATACATGAACCCATTGCATACTTGAATACATAGTCATTATTGCCTATCTATCTAAGGTCACATTTGTGAGAGGGAAGGGAATAACTAACTGGCCATCGTCTCTTCTGATCCAAATGTCCAGAAATGTTGTGTGGTTGTACTGAAAAGTCTTTTTCAACGTTCATTTGAGTTTGGGAAATGCATTGTCCTTTGTTGTTCTTCTGAAGCAAATCTGAATGCTTTACACATGTGTGAGAAATGTTTCTTTGTAATCGCGCTCAGTAGAGGAGACACTGCTGGCAAGCAAGCAATCAAGCTTGGTGGATTGCACGATGGAAGGAAGTTCTGCACCACTCTGATGGCAATACTTCAGTTTGCTGGTCACTGGAGTTGACTCCTCTGGACTGCATCTGTGATATAGAGTGAGCGAAAGAGAGAGAGAGAAAGAGAGAGAGAGAAAGAGAGAAAGAAAGCCTATCTATTTTTTTTTCTCTCAGGGTAAATGAAACAAGCAATCCTTTGCTGCTATCAGGGATTTTTCCTCCCTTTTTCTTTTTTCTTAAAATTGTACAAGTATTAATGATTGGCTTTACCTTAAGAGAAAAAATTGAATTATCTCTTAGCAGACGGTTTGGAAATAAAATAAAGTCATTAGTTTCATACACATATTTTTAAATCTTGAGCATTGTGGATTTCTGACTCCTGAAAATAAAGCTGTCTGCACTTCAATTTGCAGCTGGCAAGGAAGTTGCTGTGTAGATTTGGAATGTTGTTTGGTTAAAATCTGTTGGTTAAAATTTCACTACATCTTTGCCTGGCTCTTGGGCTTGTCTTGTCTCTCCCCCATCCTGGCATGCAGGCATTGATAAGGGGAGGACTGTTTGCCAGAGGCTTATCTCTTAAGCAAGCATGACAGACATCCCCTCCCCACACCTGGGGTGGGTTTAGATGGAAAACTACTGCAGTTTTTGCTCTTGAAATCTGCCTGACAACACGTGACGTGATTCATTACTCCACCATCCCCCCTCCCGCTCTCTCTGAGCTGAGATCGTGAGGGAATGGTATTTCCTTGGGCTAAGAAAGATCTGGGAACAATTCTGAAATATTTTCCTAGCTTCCTTGTTTTTCTATTCCTGTGAGCTGAGTTATCAGGACAAACTATCTCTTTCTAGCCTTGTGCTCTGTAGAATGCTAAATCCTAGCTCTCCTTCCCTCCCCCCCCCCTTGCTCTAGCAAAGCCGGACATTAAGGTGTGGGGGGTGAAGGAAAGATTGTCTTTTGCTCTGTGCAAACATTCAGAAAAGGAAAACCTTACTGCATTCTGCTTCTCAGAAAAAGGAGGGGGAGAGATGGGGAATTCCTAAGCTTTCTGCTTTTTCAGAAAAAGGAGAGGGGGGAGTTTCTGCTTTTCAACAAAGGGGAAAAAGCCAAAGCACCAGCAGGATTTTCTATCTATCCTTAATCTTCTTTTTCAAAGTATCCCCAATGCTTCCTTCTGAATTTGAAATGACGGTGCCTTGAATTTCCACCACTATCGGGACCTAACCTTTTCCTTAAGTTCAGCCCTGAGGTGAGTAAGCAGGAAGTTGAACTCTTTGCATGCTTTTGAAAAGCTTGCCGCTCCTGATCAATGTAAGGAAAGTCAGGAGCCTGGAATTTTTCCAGGGATTTCTTTACACTAATTAGTCTCTCCCTGAGAAACTGATTTCGCTGCTTGCGGTAAGGTTCCACGAGAGGAACACCTCCTCTCTCAATGAATTTTAGAGACTGTTTCTCTAACTTCTCACCCACGTCGTAGCTTTCTCTGGACAATTCTTCCCTGTGGGGTTTCTCTCTGCTTTTTGGAGGCAGGACAAAATTTTTCCCCTCCTGCTTCTGGGGTTTGATGAGATTTGTTTCTTGAGCCTCATTTTCCCTTTTGTGGGACTTTTCTCAATGGAAGGATCTTTTAGCCCGGGGTTTGGTGCTGATTTTCCTAAATCCCCTTGGAATTCCCTTTCCTCAACCAATTCCTGATTCTGGGACACTGTTCCTAACTGCAGATCACTAGGTGGAAAAATTATTGGTAGGGACATCTGAAAATCTGTGGGAAGAAGTGAAATGGACATTTGCATGCGTCCCCATTGCTGCTCTGCTCTATCACCTGCGTTCTGCTTGCCAACCCTGGAATTTTCTGCCTGAATCTCCTTTCCTGCCACTGGTTTCTGACCCAGGGGTTGCCCAGACTCTGCTCTGACTTCTTGGCTGGCGCAAATCTTTCCCTGCCCCCCTGATCCCACCTTAGGGACTGTGGGCAAAGGTTGTACTCTTATTGGCATGGCTTCGATGGTTTCTAATTCTCCTCCTGGCCTGCATTCCCACGCATTCTCCTGGGTGAAAGCTTCTGCCTGCAGAGGCCCTCTTAAGACTGCCCATGTCTTGTAAAACCCTGATTTCTGAACTAAATCTCCCAGCTCATTTCCAATTCTGTCTTCTGACTCTGAGAAAACAGCTCCCATCCTTACCTTTGGGATCCAATGGATGATTTAGTGCACTCAGCCTCTTCACGGGCGGGTTGGATGGGGATTCGAGCCGGTTCCTTGCTTCTTGGGAGGGTCTGCGTCTCAGTCGGTCTCAGGAGTTTGCATGCCCTTAAGGAGCCCCACGTTGGGCGCCATATGTAGGGAAATAACCTACACGGACACAGGGTTGGGTTCAAGTGTCAGGCCGCCATGCTCTTCTCTTCCCCGAGCAGGCTGCAAGGCACACCTTTATTAGCTGTAAGAGGCGGAGTTACAGGTATCGTGTGGTGTCCTAGGTGTCAGCCTGTCATTGGCTTGATGGACTCCTGGGGAGGGCTTTCTGTGATGTGGTCATGTCCCCTAGCAAGGGATGGTAATGATTGATATCCCAGCAGCTTGCTATCCCATCCCATGACATGAGGGTAATCATTAATGGTCTGTTTGTTCCTTGTGGCCAGAATGGAAGGACAAGATAGTCAGTTATCTGCTTCCTGCATCTTAATCTTAGGGACTCTATTTCCCCTCTCCCAGGGCTTTCCCGTGCAGGAGAAAGAGTCAATAACGCCCCCCAGAATGTTGTGCAGGAGGCTTACTGGATCATTAATATCTGTGCATATTAATATCTAATATCTCTCAGGGGAGCATCTCTTCATTTATTATTGTACAATACATTGCCTGGCCTGAACTACTACTAAACTAGATTGTGCTTGTTGATTTACAAGGCAACCCTATTGTTTGGAGGCTGCCCACAGATTCTGATATCAGCCTTATTACCAGACTTGGGGTTCCAACTCCAACACAGTTTACTTTGTTTGTTTATTATTGTGCAATACATTGCCTGGCCTGAACTACTACTAAATTAGACTGTGCTTGTTGATTTACAAGGCAACCCTATTGTTTGGAGGCTGCCCACAGATTCTGATATCAGCCTTATTACCAGACTTGGGGTTCCAACTCCAACACAGTTTACTTTGTTTGTTTATTATTCTGCAATACATTGCCTGGCCTGAACTACTACTAAATTAGACTGTGCTTGTTGATTTACAAGGCAACCCTATTGTTTGGAGGCTGCCCACAGATTCTGATATCAGCCTTATTACCAGACTTGGGGGTCCAACTCCAACACTATTTACTTTGTTTGTTTATTATTGTACAATACATTGCCTGGCCTGAACTACTACTGAACTAGATTGTGCCTGTTGATTTACAAGGCAACCCTATTGTTTGGAGGCTGCCCACAGATTCTGATATCAGCCTTACTACCAGACCTGGGGTTCCAACTCCAACACTATTTACTTTGTTTGTTTATTATTCTACAATACATTGCCTGGCCTGAACTACTACTGAACTAGATTGTGCTTGTTGATTTACAAGGCAACCCTATTGTTTGGAGGGTGCCCACAGATTCTGATATCAGCCTTACTACCAGACTTGGGGTTCCAACTCCAGCAGTGTTTACTTTGTTTGTTTATTATTGTACAATACATTGCCTGGCCTGAACTACTACTGAACTAGATTGTGCTTGTTGATTTACAAGGCAACCCTATTGTTTGGAGGCTGCCCACAGATTCTGATATCAGCCTTATTACCAGACTTGGGGTTCCAACTCCAACACTGTTTACTTTGTTTGTTTATTATTGTACAATACATTGCCTGGCCTGAACTACTACTAAACTAGATTGTGCCTGTTGATTTACAAGGCAACCCTATTGTTTGGAGGCTGCCCACAGATTCTGATATCAGCCTTATTATTTGGATTCCATCCATATATATTACTCCACTGTTTGTTTGTGGTTTTGTTTACTATTACATTATACATTCCCTGGCCTGAACAACGACCAGAAAACTATACTGTGTGCTTGCTTGTGCATTTATAAGACAAGCCTATATCTTTCTGTTGGGGGGCTGCCCACTGATTCTGACATCAGCCTTATTGTTTGGATTCCATCCATATATATTACTCCACTGTTTGTTTCTGGTTCTGTGTTTACTATTACATTATACATTCCCTGGCCTGAGCAACGACCAGAAAACTATACTGTGCTCTGTGCTTGTACAAAAGAACACAGTGTGTGAGAGTAAGCTTGTGGGTGAAAAGGATAAGTTGATTAGAATAGTTTGTTACTTAATAGAATCAGACAATCTATTTCTTTTTTTTTAATTTTTTATTTTTTTATTGAACATAAAAAAAGACAAAATAACAATGATAAACAATTATATAAAAAAACAGTAATAGACAATCATAAACAGTACAAAGTGCCCCCCACCCCCAAGAAACCGTCCAGTATTCTTGCATCTTCTCTTTCTTCTTCATCTTTTTTTTTCTTTTTCTTCCAATAGGCTTCTTAAGGTCCTTTACGCCAGAACTGTGTTGGGTTATAAGTTGGTTGTATCCCTTTCCCTTTTAATAGTACATGATCTATAAATTTCCCCCAAACATCATAGAAAGTATCTTTTTTATTTCACCTCTCAAAACTTTTATATTACAAGATAGTTTATCATTTAGTGCTATGTCCCACACTTCCTTATACCATTCAGCAATTTTAAGGTCTGATTTCAGTTTCCAGTTCCTAGCAATAATCAGTCTAGCTCCTGTCATAAGATTTGCTATTAATTCTTTAGTTTTCACATCATATTCATTGATAGATGGTAATGATAACAAAGCAATTTCCGGTACACATTTAATATCAGTTTGTAGTATTTCTCTTATCTCCTCAATAATCTCTTGCCAAAACTTTTGAACTATTTCACATTCCCACCATAAATGAAAATAGGTACCTATCTTTTTTTCGCATTTCCAGCAGAGCTTAGAATATTTTGGATTCATTCTATTCATTCTGACTGGAGTCATATACCATCTTAAAACTAGTTTGAAGTAGTTTTCTTTTATTCTGACTGATAATGACCGTAAAATCCTCAAATTCCAAATTCTTTTCCATTCATCATTATTTATTTATTTCTCTATGTCTTGTTCCCATAGCTCTCTTATTGTGTCCTGTTCCCTATTCTCAAATGAATCTTGAATTATTTTATATAATTTGCCAACTGTTCCTTTCCCTGTATTTCCTTTCTCTGATTCATATGTTGTCAGAAATTGCTCAAATTTTGTATATCCTCTAAGTTGTGTATTTCTCCTAATCCATTCTTTCGTCCAGCTTTCTAACTGGGCGTAATTCAACCACGACAATTCCTGAGTTTACAGAATACGTTTAATTTCTTGTTTTGATGTCATCTTTTTAATCCAATCTTTTAGTCTTGCCACTTTCCTTAATTTAAATAAGTCTCCCAATTTCTACATGTTCGTGGGGAAATTTATCTGATCGATCACCGCACCAAGCGGGGAACCTTCCTGTATCAATTTCTTTCCATACTTTTTCCAAGTGAGCAATAGGGAACTTAGAAGAGGATTTTTAATTGGTAACTTTTCCTTTTTTGGGGGAAACTAAACACATATTTATTTATGTCTTCATTTAGTTCCTCTGATTGAAGTTCCCACCATATTAGTTTTTGAGGTTTAAATAGTATTTCCCCCAGGGAGCTAAGCTGATTAGCTATGTAATACATTCTAAGATTAGGTATGCCTATACCTCCCTCTTTTTGAGATCTGTACCATAAGTTTTTATTTATTCTTGCTTTTTTTCCACCATTGCAGAATTTATTTAAAAGATCTTGATAAACTTTAATTTCAATTTCTGTGTATTGAATAGGTGACATTCTAAAAAGAAAATTTATTTTAGGAAGTATTTTCATTTTTACCATTGCTATTCTACCAAACCATGATAAGTTTAATTTGGAGTAATTTTGTAATTTATTTCTAATCTCTTCCTTTATTTTTGTGTAATTTCGTTTCTTTCGTTTTACTAATGTCTTTATCTAAAAGTATCCCTAGGTATTTTATACATTTACAAACTTTCAGTTCGTGATTGGAGATCTCTTCCATGTCTCGATTATCCTGATTGAAAAGCATGATTTCTGATTTCTGCCAGTTGACACATAATCCGGTTGTTTCACCAAATTCCTTTAGGTGTGCTTTTATTCTTAATATATTTTCTACCGGATTTTTATTGTTAACAAAGCGTCGTCCGCAAAATAAACTGATTTTTATCTTGCCTTCCTTACCCATACCTTTAATAAGTTGGTCCTCCCTTATTGCATTAGCTAGTAGCTCTATCACTATGCAAAACAGAACTGGCGATAAAGGACATCCCTGTCTTGTTCCTCGGCCTAGGGTAATTTTTTTCTGTCATCCCATCATTGACAATGATTGATGAGGTGCTATGAGAATAGAGTTGGTTTATTACACTTAGAAATTTTTCGCCAAATCCCCATTTCACTAATAAAAGTTTTAACGCAGGCCATTGGACACAATCAAAGGCTTTAAATAAATCTAGAGACAAAATGCATGCTTTGTCCTGTGATCTTCCCATCTCATAAAGAACATTCAAAACTCTTCTTACAGTGTCTGACATTTGTCTACCTTTGATAAAGCCCGTTTGGTCTTCTTTAATATATTTGTCTATAAATGTGTACATTCTTTTGGCTAGAATTGCTGTAAAAATCTTGGCATCTTGATTTATAAGTGATATTGGTCTGTAAGATCCAACATCTATTGGATCTTTATTAGGCTTGAGAATTAAAATAGTTAAGGTATGTTTCCAGGAGGAAGGAACTTGCTCGCCCTCCAATATCTCATTATAAAGCTTCTTTAACTTAGGAATTAACATTGATTTGAATACCTTGTAAAATTCTGGTCCCAATCCGTCATCTCCTGGAGTTTTGGCATTCTTTAGCTTATTTATAACATCCTCTATCTCCTCCTCTTTAATAGCTTTTTCCATTTCAAGCCTGTCTTCTTCCGCTAGTCTTACTTTTAGGTTTTTGTCAATATATTGTTCCATAACTTCCTTACTACTTCTATTGGCTGTATATAAGTTTTGATAAAATTCTTGAATAGCTTTTAATTTTCTTTCATTTGAGTAGATATATTGCCGCTTAAATCCTTTATCCTTCCTATCATGCTTTTTTCTTTCCTTTTCTGTGCTAATTTTGCTAGCATCTTGGAGTTTTTATTACTGTATTCGAAAAGTTTCTTTTCAAATATAGTAGATTTCTTTGGGTTTGTTGTAGATCTATATCTTCTAATTCCCTTTTCCTGGCCTCAACCTGAATTAAAAATTTTTTTATCTTTGGTTAAAAAAATTGAGATTCAAGGTCTGCTATAGTAGCCTCCAATTTTTTTATTTTGCTGATCTCGACTTTTTATAATAGCACTTTCTTTTATTATGTAACCTCTAGCCGCTGCCTTCAGAGTGTCCCAGATAACTCCTATTTGACCACCACCTTCTTCATTGATATTCCAGGTTTCTAGCCATTCTCTTTGTATTTTTTGTACTGT
Source organism: Phrynocephalus forsythii (assembly GCA_029282475.1). NCBI lineage: Eukaryota > Metazoa > Chordata > Lepidosauria > Squamata > Agamidae > Phrynocephalus > Phrynocephalus forsythii. The sequence continues at coordinate 12,461,645 of JAPFRF010000024.1, forward strand.
ATCTGGGGTTTGAAAAATTCTAGGGTTTATTGTCCACCTTCTAGCTTCCTTATAATTCTTCTTATTTTCTATTTCAACAGACATTAGAGCATGATCAGAAGTTTTTATCAATTCTATATTTGTATTTACAACTTTAGATAACAAACTTTGTGAGACAAATATAAAATCTATTCTCGAGTAAGCTTTGTGGGCTGATGAATAAAAAGTAAATTTTCTTTCATCGCCCTTTAATTCTCTCCAAACATCCTTTAATCCTGTATTTGCGATGAATTTTGTTAAAATTGTATGTCTAGCCCTCCAGTCTACCTTCCTAGTCATTGTTTTATCTTTTATTTTGTCCATAACCATGTTGAAATCTCCTGCCAAAATCACATGTCCTTTCTGTACCTTTTCTATCTGCTCCCATATCTCTTTGTAAAACAGGTTGTGATTAGCATTTGGTGCATAAACATTTATCAGTGTATATTGTTCTAGACAATTGTGGCCTGAAGAATAATATATCTACCTTCCAAATCTTTCACAGTTTTTTCAACAATACAATCACAGTGCTTTGATATTAAGATTGCTACCCCCTTGCTTTAGATGTACCAAAACTTTTCTCATAGATGTTGATGTTGGGTAGTTTCAGTTCGTTTTGGCCATCTTTCGCTTGGTGTGTTTCTTGAAGAAAGACTATGTCCGGTTTATTCTTCTTAATTAATGACTCTATTCTGTTTCTCTTCGTGACAGTTCCTAGACCCCTGGCATTCAATGTAGCTAATTTCAACAATCTACCCATATTTTCATTCTATTATCGATCTGGAACGGTCTCTTTGTGCATATATACAAACAAACATTACATATAATAAAGAAAAAAACAATGATTACCCAAACCCTACCACCTACATTTATTTTCTGTTCTCCCATCCTCTTGGCTCTCATACACAACCTGTATGCGCCCTTATAGGAGGGGGGGGGAAGGCACCCGTACACTTCCTGATGGCTAATAATGATTCAGAAGCTCTAAATTAGCGTTGGCACTGTCTAATCTTGCTTACAGTTATATACGTGAAAAGTTGAAAAGAAAGAATGTAATAAAAAGATAACATGATAATGTGAATCTTAAGATCCTTCTATCCTCCTCTTTTCCTCCCTCAGTCCCCTCCCCCAAAAAAAAGACCAAAAATAATATAAAAATAAAATAAAAAATAAAAAATAAAAATAATAAAAATAAAAATAAAAAAATATAAAAATATAAAAAATAGAGGGGAAAAGGAAAGATATGCTAAGAAAGAATAAGGGATAAGGGATAAGGAACAGGAAGGGAGTGGAGAATTATGGGACGGGCAAGTCAAAATATAAACAAAATAAAACAGAATGGGCTAAGAAGAAAAAAAAAAGGGAAAAAAAACAGGAGGGAAGGGAAGGGAGAGACAGGGGAGAGAGAAAGGAGGGCTGTCTTCTGTAGTGCAATGCTCTTCAAATCGGTCTCCATTTGCTTGCTCATTGAAAGATTTAAAGAGTTAAAGGGTGACACTGTCTTCACTGCAGACGCTGAATTTGGAGTTCTCTATTCTTCTTCGATTTGAATGTTCCATGCCTTGAGAAGTTGTTCACCTTCTTCCAAAGAATAAATTTTGTGTAGAGTTGGACCCTTCCACACCTTAAGAAAGATCGGGAATCCCCAGTTATATCTGTAGTTGTTGTTCCTCAGAGCAATTGTTACAGGTCTCATAGTTTTTCTCCATTCAAAAGTCTCCCTGGAGATATCCTGGTAAACTTGTAGAACTCTTCCCTCACGCTTCAGCAGGTCAGGCTTTGCCCTAAGAGTTGACATCAGTTGTTCTTTCATGGCATAGGAAGTAAATCTAATGAGAATTGGTCTTGAAGTAGCTGTCTTAGCACTACCTATATAGTGTATCCTTTCAATGTCGGTCTCAGCAAGGTGTTGGGGGAGGATAGAATTAAGCCAAACGAGGATTTCTTTCTTCATTTCTTTTTATCCTGGAGTTCAAAATTAATTAATTTCAGATTAGACCTACGAGAATAATCTTCCATATAGATAAGCTTCCGCTGTAAGGCATCAATCTCTTTCATGCGCAGCGATAACACTTTCGTTCTTGGAGGCTAGAGTTTGAACTTGATTGATTTCTCCTGCTAATTTTTTCAGTTCAATGCCATTATTAGATACCTGTGTCTGCAGGGTCTGTATTTCTTGTAACAGGTCCTTCCTTAGGTCTTTATTCTGTGATGATAAGGACTGGAAACGGTCTTCGATAGTAGAAGTTACATCTTTTAGGGCTGATTTAATAAGGGAGCTGACTTCTGCTTTCAAGTTTTTGAACTCCCTTGAAAAATCCGGCTGGTGTGCTGGCAACTTGCCAGAATCAGACGCCATTGTGTCAGCTTCAACAACAGCTTCTGCTCTTTCAAGACGAGCACGTTGATACGTGGCGTCTGAGGGTTTGCGTACCCACTTTTTTTATCACAGTAGGACCCTTTTTCTTGGGTGGCATGCAGAAAAACCAAGTAAATACGCTTTTTTCTTTTCTTTCTAGCCTCAAAGCAAAAAAAACCAGTCTCTCACAGTCCGTCTGCCTGGGACGTGACTTCGGCAGAAAGCGAAAGTAAATCACTGCTTCAGTAATTCATTGTTATCTCTCCCCTTGAAAATACACAGTTTTCAACCTGTCCTCCCCAAAGATTTATGATCATTTACTCACGATTTTGGTATCATTTAAAGACAGTATTTCAGACAATCTATTTCTAATACTTTTGAGAAATGAAAAAAATGAGAAGGGGTGGCACAGCCAGAGGGAAGAGGAGGGGGACCCCCACTAAAATAAATAGGGGCACATTTCTGAAGGAAGGCACAGGAAGTAGTGCAGATAGTGATACTGCTGCAACTCCCTCACCAAGCAGCAGCTGCACAACCAGCAGCACCATACCACCTTCTGTCACTCAGGGAAGCATGGATGAGGTTATATGAATCCCTACATCACCGTTACTTGACACCCCCACCCTTTATCAGGAAGAAGACGAGGACTCGGAGTCGGAAATGGCATTAGAATCAGAAACGGGCTCTTTGCATCTAAACATGCCAGATTCTGAGGACCTGTTGGCATGAACAGACTTAAGGCAGGCTTCAGGCACTGATGGAAGGAGCAGCCCTCTTTCCACCCAGAGTAGCACCAGTGACAGCAGTAGTACTCTACTTTCAAGTCAGGGCACAGGCCACACTACCACCAGCACAGCAGCGGCAGGCAATACCAGAGGGGGCAGTACTTTCCATAAGCCTCGCGGGTCTCTCTGGGAGCATTTTGAGAACAGCCCGGAAGACTCGAGGCTGGCGGTGTGCAAGAAATGCGGGGTGGTCGTGTGCAGGGGGGAATGACCCCAAACACCTCTCCTCAAGTGGCTTGCGCAGCCACCTCATGCGCAAGCACCCTGGGACTCTGCCTGGAACACTGTCAGGCCCTGGTTCCTCAGGGAGGAAGAGAGGGGAAGAAGGCATGGGGAAGGACAGAGGCAGCTCCGCTGCTGAGAGTGAGAAGAGGCAGGCCACTCTGCAGGAAGTGGTGCCGCTGTGTGGGAGTTTTGTCAGCCAGCGAAATAGGGCCAAGGCACAGGAGACCACCACTCACGTGGTCAGTCAAATGGTGGCCATGAACGGGTTGCCCCTCTCCTTTGTGGAGTCATCAGGCTTCAGGCACCTGATGAAGCATGTGGCTCCATGGTACGAGCCTCCATCCCGGCGTACCTTCAGCAGGCGGGTGATTCCCTCCCTTTATGAGTCCGTCAGGGACATGGTCCAGGCCCTGCTGCAGGCGGCCAGAGGAAGGAAGATCCACTTCACTTCCAACCTCTGGACCGGTGGCCACCACGGATACCTCTCTCTGACAGCTCATTGGTGGCAACCCAAGGAGGTCCTGGACCCCAGGGCATCCCAAGAACAGCTGCAGGGGGAGCCACAAGGGAGCACCCCAAGAGGGTACAGGGTGGTGCTTCTCCAGGCACAAAGCATGGAGGACAATGCCAAAGGGTTCTACATTTCAGAGGTCTTCAAGACAGCAATGCAAGAGTGGGGATTGGAAACCGAGGGGCAGGTCAATCGCGGATTCATGGTTACTAACACGGGCCGTAACATGATCAACGCGGTTGATAGGGCAGGGTTCCAGGGCATCGTGTGCGCAGCACACAAACTGCATCTAGTGGTGGGCGATGCCATTGGGCTGGCAGCACCGAAGGACACCTGGGATGAGGGGACCCTGGAGACCAGGGCCTTGCTGGACAAGTGCAGGAAAATCGTCGGGCACTTCTCACGCAGCGTCAAGGCATCCAGGATGATGCGTGAGAGGCAGGCGGAGACGGGCCGACCAGAGCACGTCCTGATCCAGGACGTGACCACCCGGTGGAACTCCACCTACGAAATGGTCAAGCGCCTGGTGGAGCAGAGGCAAGTGGTGGAATACGTCATGTCAACCACCCCAGTCCTGCATGAGGGAAGGGAGTTGGACATTGGTGCTACCGAGTGGCTCGCCCACTCCCAGATGGTGGGTATCCTGCAGCCGTTTGAGGAGACCACCCACGTCCTCAGCAGCTACAATGCCAGCCTGGGCCACGTACTCCCCCTGGTAAATGCCCTTCTCCAACGCCTAGAGGCCAGTATCCGGGAAGAAGCCGATCTTCTCCCAAAGAGCAGGGCCTTGGCAGACAGGCTGCTGACCGGCGTGGATACCCACCTTAGCCCACTGAGGAGGGAAAAGGTGTACCAGACGGCATGCCTGTGCGACCCTCGCGTCAAGGGTTCCCTGGCGGGCAGCGCTGCCGACCTAAACTCCTGGAAGACGGAGCTATGCCGTCAAGTCCGCAGGGCTCTCTCCAATCAGGGCCAGGCGTTCCTGAGGGCGCACGGAAGCCAGAGTGATCCAGAAGAGGAATCCTCGCAGGGATCCTCTTCCTCCTCTACTCCAGGAGCGTACACCCAGAGACCAGGTTCCGTACCAGCAGCCAACTACCTGGCCTCTGCCCTAGCCATTGCAGTCTCCTCCTCAGCGGAGGCAAGGGAGGAAGAAGAACCGGACCCCGCTCTGACCATGGTGAGGGAGTACATGGCCGAGCCCCTCCAACCCCTCACCTTGGACCCACTCCACTACTGGGCCAGAAAGGCAGACATCTGGCCCACTGTTTCGACTCTGGCGTTGGACCTCTTGTCCATCCCACCCACCAGTGTCCAGAGTGAGCGTGTCTTCTCCCACATGGGGGATGTCCTGAGGCCGTGCCGCTCTCGTCTGGACCCGGAGACCGTGGAAAGGTTGACTTTCATCCACTTCACTTTCCATGTTGGGAATACCACAACGCTCCAAGACCTAGGTCCAAAGTCGTTCTGCCATGGGTTGCTTCAAAATGGGCCTCCCTTGCTCTAACATCCACTACCAGAGCAACACTTATGCCTGCCTGCCTGCAATTACGCCTGCCTCCCAGCTTGGCTTCCTCCCTGCAAGCCTAACTTCCTGCCTGCAAGCCTGCCTGCCCGCCTGCAAGCCTGCCTGCCCGCCTGCAAGCCTGCCTGCCCGCCTGCAAGCCTACCTGCCTGGCTGGCCCTGTGCCTATCTGCCTAGTGCCTAACTACCTGCCTAACTGCCTGCCTGCCTGCCTGCCTGCCTGTATTCCCACACAATTTGAAGGGTTCTATTACTGCCCAATTTTTCTAGCCCTTGCCTGGCTCCAAACCAGCAAGGACCACTCAATGTGTCATTTGGAAGGGTCTGTGTTGGCCCAATATTAACCCGTTGGCCATGGCTGGTCTGAGTGAGACCGCAATACCTGCCTTCCTTGGTGCGTTCCTCCCTTCCCTGGGGTTTTGGAGCCACTCTGCTTACAAAGTGGTCAGGATGCACTTTACAACAACCTACCTCAAAGACTGAGTAGCAGGGGGCTAGCTCTCCTCCTTACAGCCTTAAAGAAATAGCCCTGTTCTCCTGTTTCCACTCTGTCTCCTTGCTTGACGAATCTCGGTCTCCTGGGTTGGAGAAACTCGTCCTCCCAAGGCAGAAACAATCCTCCCTTCTGGCACTTTGGCTTTGTGCCTTCCCTAGCCTGGGTGGGTGGTACCCTGCAAGCCTGCCTTCATACCTGTAAGCCAGACTGCCTGCTTCCCTGCCTGCCCGCCCTTCTGCCAACCTGCCTGCCTGTCAGGCTCCCGGGGCCGGGACACCATGGCTTTGAGCATGCCTTCCAGGTGTTTCTCCTTCAACCTCCTCTACTCTGGCCTTCTGGCCTCTCCTACTCTGTCCTCTGGGCTGAGAACCCCTGTGACCCACTAAGAAGGAGTCTGGCTTCGTGTTCTGGTCTCCTTTGGAGCTGGCGATGATAACCCGAGAGGGGAACTCATCAGGAATACTGGGAGGGGGGGTTAGGGGTTAGGGGGCTGCTATGGCCTCCACTACTCTGTTCTCTTGGAAGACAGGTGGTATAAAAATATTTAAATAAATAAATAAATAAATAAATAAATAAATATAAATAAATAAATAAATTTTAAAAGGGGGAGATTTCTTTATTTTATTTTAGAGTGTTTTTACCCCGCCTTTCTCCTTGGAAAAGGACCCATGGCAGGTTACATTAATAAGGGACAATATTCAGTCCATTACAGTTAAGACATACATTATTCAAGTAATGAGAGCAGGGACTTGAGGAGGAGGAGGAGGAGGAGGAGGAGGAGGAGGAGGAAGGCGGATCTCCACCTTCCCTCCTTCCCTGTCTGCCTGCCTTTTGGAGCTGAGCTCCTTGAACCCATTGGCTGCAAAGTCGGGCAGCTCACCAGTTCGAATCCCGGATGGCTCTTCGGCTTGAAAATGGGAGTCCAGCACGCATGTGCGGAGGCCGCGGGGAGGGGGGACCTTTACCTTTACTTGCCCCTCCCCCTCCCTTGCAGAGCCAGAAGGGAGGCAGAGAAGGGGGGGGAGAGGCATTCAGATTCCGCCAAGGCAGCGAGTTCCGCTTCCTAGAGTGGCTGGAAACTAAGGCTACCCGGGGGGGGGGAATCAGCTCTCCGCGTGGCTTTTCACCCCCCCCAAAGGCTCTCTATGGTTCCTAGAAGGAGAGGAAAGAGACCCCCCAGCAGGAGGAGGAGGTGCGTTGTGCAATGGGGGAATGATATGGGGGAGTGCAATGGGGGTGAGAGGGTGCAAGTGAAGAGAAGGGGGGGCTTGGAGATGCAATGGGGAAAATCTGTCCCTCCTTCCCTTTCTCCCCCCCCTTTTAATTTGGAAGGAGGAGGAGGGAGGAGGAGGGGGAGAAAACTGAACCCCGCTTTTTAGAGAAATTGGGGGTCCGATCCAGGGAAAAGCTCCTCCTCCTCCTTACCTTTCTCCCCCAGGTAAAAGGAAGGAGGGTGAAGCTTTTAAGGCCGAACCAGGACAGGGAAGGGGGGGACAGAAGGCAACTGACCCCAAAAGAACAACTCCAGGGGCAGACCGGCATTTGGGGGGAATGGGAGGGGGTTCCTTATCACTTCCAGGAGGCCTTAAGGTACTGTAGTAGTAGCTGACAATCTTCCTACAGTTAGAAAAGTCCTGAGACATACACAGCGCCTTTCGTTTTAAATTTGATTTCTATTTTCAGCTGTTGGTGTCCTCTGCGGAGGTGACCCTGTATTTTGCCCACAGAGTGTGGGATCGTCTCAGTGCAGGCTGGAGATCTCTGTGTGAGAAGATCCCTTTGAGATTCTGGGAACAAAATCTGTCTGGGTAAGGATCCTCAGCGCGTCTCATGAAGAAAGTTTTTACTTTCTTGATTTATTTCATGTATTCATATACTGTGACTGCTCTGAGTCACTTACACCCCAACCAGCCATAAAAAGTGGCATTAAAATAAAATGATAATCAATGTGACGGGTCAATTATCTGGGGAGGATGTTCTTCTGGACCACCCTTCAGGCTCAAAATACAAATTTTAGAAAATATCTTATGCTATGGGGCGAATGCACAGGGAGAGCCTCTTTTGAGTGGTTAGAGAAAATAAGATTTTTTGCTGTTCTGGTTTTCTTGTAGATTTATCTGAGGACAGAAAAATGATTACCCAGCTTGTGTGGTGGTGGGGAAGTACGTATCCTGCATAATTATATTGTAAACTACCCAGATAGTGCTTTAATGATTATGGCGCAGTATATAAACTGCACATTCAGTTTCTTGTCTGTTATTACTTTGAAGCTCTCTGTATATCAAATTAAATATGTCCCATCTGTTTTTTCCCACCAATGGAGAGCAAAATAACCAGGCTGTCTGAGTGGTTGCTTTAAAGGTGATCATAAGCACCGTAAATTCATATGGAAGACGTATGATCAGCCAAGGCAACTTTCTGTGAATTAAATCCAAAAGGATCTATACATATTATATGAAGGCTATGGAACAATTTTGATCGATTTCTTACCCTGGACCTCACTAGACTTTAACCAGCGCGGACAGGAACCATTTCCTCACACTTTGTCACAGGTAGAGTGTGATTAAATCCCCTGGTTTTCCTCAGGATATCCACTGGTGCCACAATGGGGCTCCTCACTGAGGTTGGTGGAGGCAGGTCCATCCTGGAGCTGTGTTTCATTCTCCTGCCTCCTCCATGGCAGTGCATTGCATTTGTTACTTGATTTGAAACTCCATTTTTTGGGGTCACTTATATTTTGCAGGTAAGACGCTGTAGAAAAGCAATAAAAGAGGAGGACACAAATATTCAGATGCAAAAGAGGGTGTATAGAATCAAACCAGAAGGAAGACGCTTGTAAGGAAAATAGATGTAAAGATGGACAAATCTATTACTTGTCAGCACAAAGATCAAACAGTTCGGAAAACATCCAAAGGAGAGGAAAGGAATGAGCATGCCAAGAGTGGAAAATCTTTTACTAGCACCTCAACAACTTATTCCCATAGGAAAATTCACCAAGGGGGAGACCCATTGACATCCCGAGAGTGTGGAAAGAGGTTTAGCCATTCTAGAGACTTAGCTATACGCCTGAGAAAGCACACAGGGAAAAGGTCATTTGAATGTCTGGATTGTGGAATGACGTTCAATGATAATGGACGCCTTGTTCAGCATCGCAGGACTCACACAGGTGAGAAGCCATTTGAATGTTTGGAGTGTGGAAAGATGTTCAGTCACTCTGGAAACCTTCCTAGGCATCAAAGGATCCACACAGGTGAAAAGCTGTTTGAATGTCTGGAGTGTGGGAAAAGGTTCATTGATTCTGGAAGCCTTGTTCAGCATCACAGGATCCACACAGGTGAGAAGCCATTTGAATGTCTGGAGTGTGGAAAGAGGTTCAGTCAAGCTGGAAGCCTTGTTGCTCATCACAGAACCCACACAGGCGAGAAGGCATTTGAATGTCTGGAGTGTGGAAACCTGTTCAGTGATTCTGGTAGCCTTCGTACGCATCACAGGACCCACACAGGTGAGAAGCCATTTAAATGTCTGGAGTGTGGGAAAAGTTTCAGTGTTTCTGGAAGCCTTGCTAAGCATCACGCAATCCACACAGGTGAGAAGCCATTTGAATGTCTGGAGTGTGGAAGAAGGTTCAGTCGAGCTGGACACCTTGCTAGGCATCACAGAATCCACACAGGTGAGAAGCCGTTTGAATGTCTGGACTGTGGAAAGAGGTTCAGTCGAGCTGAAAACCTTGCTAGCCATCACAGGACCCACACAGGTGAGAAGCCATTTGAATGTCCGGAGTGTGGGAAGAGGTTCAGTCAAGCTGGAAACCTTGTTAGTCATCACAGAACCCACACAGGCGAGAAGCCATTTGAATGTCTGGAGTGTGGAAAGAGGTTCAGTGAAGCTGGGAGCCTTGGTAAGCATCACAGGACCCACACAGGTGAGAAGCCATTTGAATGTCTGGAGTGTGGAAAGATGTTCAGTGAATCTGGAAGCCTTGCTAAACATCACAGAACCCACACAGGCGAAAAGCCATTTGAATGTCTGGAATGTGGAAAGAGGTTCAGTCTACATGGAAGCCTTGATACTCATCACAGAACCCACACAGGCCAAAAGCCATTTGAATGTTTTGAGTGCAGAAAGACGTTCATTGATTCTGGAAGCCTTGTTAAGCATCACAGAACACACACAGGCGAGAACCCTTTTGAATGTCTGGAGCGTGGAATGATGTTTAGTGAAGCTGGGAGCCTTGGTAAGCATCACTGGACCCACACAGCTGAGAAACCATTTGAATGTCAGGACTGAGGGGGCCAGTTTCTGTCATTCTAGTTGCCTTTCTTTCGCATCTTAGGACTCACTCATTTGAGATTCCTTTGTATAATCTGGAGTGTTGGAAAAACTTCAGTTACATTAACCTTCCGGGCATTAAGGATGCATTCTGACCTGTAATAGTTGAAAATCAGCAATATGCGGATCCAGGTCGGATCAGGACTGGGGGCCTAGCTGGGGGCCCTTGTACTTACCCCCAGCCTGGCGCTGCCCTGAATGGGCCTGCGAGAGCCTTCCTGTGCCTTCTGGAGGCCCCAAAATGGCCTCCCTGTGAACCACATGTGACTTCAGGTAAACCAAACGTCACTTTCAGATCACCGAGAATCATTTCTGAGGCCTCCAACATACCTAGAACGGCCCTTGGAGACCTCAGAAATGATTTTCTGCAAACTGGAAGTGACTTCTGGTTCATTCAAGCCATTTTCAGGCCCCCAGAAGGCTCGGAAAACTTCTCACAGGCCGGTTCTGGGGTAAGTACGGGAGGCCTGAAACAGGCCTTGGGGTAGTTACAGGAGACCTGAACCAGGCCTTCCCCCCATACCCCAGGGGGACTTTTTTAAGATACTAAGGTCCTGCAATATATTGGGTCCACAGTATATGAACCACGAACGGGGGGGGGGACCACTGTACCACAGAAACCTTGTATAACGATACAATTTGGTACAGCTGATATATTCTAATATAACTCGGGCAGGAGCGCTGTGGGGAGGGGAGGAAGAGTAGGAGGCAAGGGCGCTTCTCTCCCTCCTAAGTGAAGCTCTTTGGGAGGCAGGTTCTCAATAGGCCAAGGATTTAACCCTTAAAAGAGGAAGGAAAGAGTTGGAAAGAGGCACCTAAGAAGCAGAAAACCTTGAACATATTCCTATATATTTGTGTAAAATGCATGTGAGAAAGTTGGAAGACAATTGTGATAAAACGCAGGAACTAGACTAATATGAACCAGCCAACATTGGCATCTGCCAAGGATTCTTCTCGGGGAGCAGCCCTGATATAAATTTCTTCCACCTTCCACATGTTGGTCCATCCAGTGATTTGAAGGTACCTGCCCTGTCACCTCTTAGTCTTTTTATTTTCAGACTAAATACACCCACATCAATCACAATCTTCGTTGCAGGGCTTGGTCTCCATGCTGGTTGCTTTCCTCTGGACATATTCCACATTCTCCAACTCCTTTTAAATCTCTGATATCCATGATAATGGCCAGGTTATGATATATTTTTCCCCTAACTGGATAGCTAAACTTTATGAATTAGACTTCTTTCTTTTTAACGTCATAACCTAGCTAAGTACACTTTCTCTAAAACACAGTGGCAATCAAAATACTTAGCAGATTCTAACTGGTATGTATAAAACCAGTACGCTTTTTATCATTTGGGGTCTTCTCTGCCATTAAGAGAACACAGTTGCTGTACTTTTTCAATAAAATTGGAACTTGATGTGCATGCCAGTATTGGACTCTCTGGAGCAGCTCTGAATTTCATGGATCCATGTCCCCCATGAATCTGTCTCAGCATCTTATTGGTCCCACCCATGGGGCCAGGTACACTGTGGATCTGACTTTTTTCCTCCCCGTCTGCAGATTTTAATCTGAGGGTTGAGGAAATATTGCCTCCAACCCATGCCATGGACAGATCATTATCTGCTGACTGGCAATCACTGCCCTGCCTTACTGAAAGCCTAGGCCCTGAAGGCTTCTGGACCCTGAATGGTTTTCAGGAGCCTTTGGGGGGGGGGTTCCAGACAGTCTGGCTGACTATCCGGTTGAATCCCTGGTGGATAGATGGTATGATGATGACACCTGGGCTGGTGAGTCAGTTGCCCCCACACATCTTTGATGCAGTGCCCGATCCTCGCCGTGATTTACGGAGGAGTTACGGATGAAGAAGCAAGAATGGAGAAGACTTGGGAGCAGATGGAGGAAAGACTGGACATAGATTAATTGGGCTGCAGTTTGCTGACCAGGCGCTATGTTTGGGCGATCAGGGAGGCTAAAATATCTTTTGCCTCTTTGAAAATTGATGTGGCCTCAAACCCCCAGGCGGAATTGTTCTGAATGGTTCGAGGCCTCACCAATCCTGGTCAGCCAGGGCTGCCTCCTGGTGATTTCACCACTGAGTCTTTTGTAGCCTTTTTTAGATCAAAAATTGAGGCCAGACAAAGCTGGTTTTGACTCCTGTTGTACCAATCTGTCTCTTGAGTACCTCGCGCACTGCATCCCCCTGTTCTCCTAGACTGGTTGAATTTGAGCCGGTGTTGTCAGCTGAGGCCTCCAGAGCACTGGTACATTAACCGCCTGCCTATCATGGGGGTTAAGGACCCGACTCAACCTGCGATAATTGAAAATCCACAATATGTGGATGCAGGTGAGGTCGGTCCTGGGGGGCCTAGCTGGGGGCTCTTGTACTTACGCCCAGCCTGGTGCTGCCCCAAAGAGGCCTGCAAGGGTCTTCTCGGTTGTGCCAGAAGCTCCAAAGGGCTTCCCCACGAACCGGAAGTGACTTATGGAAAACAGGAAGTGAAATGCCTGGGCAAAAAGGGAACCCTCACACTTGAGTTTCCCAGAAAGGGCATCTGGCTCTGATTTAGGGCCGGATCTTGCCAATGCCACTAGGAGGAGGAGGAGGGAGGAAACCCCCTTTCCTCAATTCCTCCCTCTCTGCCATTTGTGGCTGGGCTCCCTGAAATGGTCTGCTGCAAAGTTGGGGAGCTCAGCAGTTCGAATCCCAGGTGCTGCTCAGCCAGAAGGGAGGCAGAGAAAGGCTCGGAGGGTGGGGTGGGGTGGACAGACTACAGCCTATTCCAGCAAGGCTGGTCTGATGTTCTCCTTCCCTTTCTCTGCCCCCTGGAAGGAAAAACGGCGGAGGAAGCAGCTTTTAAGGCCAAACCAGTACAAGGAGGGGGGGGGAGAGAATGCCAGATTCCCCCCCAAAAGAACCAGCCCTTCTTCTCCAGGGGCAGCTCATTCCCCCCTCCCACCTAGGGGGCATTTTGGGAGGGAGGCATTTAGGGTTCCTTGGGGAGGAAAGGCAGCAAGTGTGGTTTCCTAGAATGGCAAGAAATGAAACTCCATAGGGGAGGGAGGGAGGGGGCTTCTATCCATGAGGGTATATAAACCTCCCCACGCCTTCTCGAATTGCATTGCATTGCATGGAGGGAAGCTCCAGCTTGCATGTGGAGAAGGGAAAAAGGGGGGACCCCTTCTGTCCACCTCCCCACAAGACAACCCCCTCTATAGAGATGTCCCCTTGGGGTGGGGGAGTACCCCAACTGCCTGCATCACTGGATGCCGTTGGGGAGCGGGGAGGCCCTGGATGGAAGGAAACGAATTCCATAGCCCATATATTAAGGAAGCCAGCTTGGCCTGTATCTCCCCCTTCCCCCAAATCAGCCAGGAAGCCTGTGAGAGGGGGGGTTGCAGGACACAGCTGGCCATGGTTCACTCAGATAAGGTTTATGCCCTAAGCATATCCGATCCCGCCTGATTTCGGAAGCTAAGCAGGGTCGGACCTAGTTAGTACTTGGATGGGAGACCACCAGGGAATACCAGGTGCTGTAGGCGCCTGGAGTAGCAACTGGGAAACCACTCCAGTATTCCTACCAAGAAAACTCCACGGACATGGGGTCACAAAGAGTCGGTCATGACTATAACGACACACACACACACACACACACACACACACACACACCAGCAATGTGACCAGCCCAAGACCCTGCCACTCTAGATAAGGCTTCCCAGGAATTCACCAGCTTAGCTGACCCCTGAAACATAGGCTTGTCTCCACCCTTTGTGTACTTGTTTACTGGGTCTCAGGCATGGCACAGGGACATTCTCACACACTTGCTCGCTCTCTCTCTCACACACACACACAGACACCCACGCACAGAGGGACGCAGCCAGGGACCAGGAGGTGATTGTACCCAAAATTCTGTGTACACTTAATTAATAACGCGACACCCCTCTCAAGATCTGACCCAGTTCCTTTGGGTGTGGATTTAGAAGGCATTCCTCCCACACTCTTACCAGGGGAGATGTTAAATTAGGTCACCTTCCTGCCCCTTCCTCCCCTCCCCAAGTTTTCTTTGGCTGAGCAAAAACATTTGAGCCCCGGGTCTCCTTGATCCCGCAGCATTTAAGTACTGAGAGCAGGGAATTTAGGGGGAGGAGGAGGAAGAAGAACGTGGATCACCCACTTCCCTCCCTCTATCCCTGTCTGCCTTTTGGGCTGAGGTCCCTGAACCCCTGGGCTGCAAAGTTGGGCAGATCAGCGGTTCGAATCCCCGGTGCTGCCGCTCAGCAGAGTGAGCTCCTGCGGTTAAACCCCAGCTCCTGCCTAACTGAGCCTAGTTGGAAAGCCTGTACAAATGCAAGGAGATGAAAAGGAAAAACCTCCGTTAAAAAGCTGGAAGGCAGAACAGTGTTTCCTTGCAGCCAGGCCAGCCACGTGGCCCCGGACTTGCACAACACTGGCTCTTCGGCTTGAAAACGGAGACTAGCACGCATCTGCGGAGGCCGCGGGGGGGGACCTTTACCTTTACTTTTCCCTCCCCCTCCCTTGTAGAGCCAGAAGGGAGGCAGAGAAGGGGGGGCATTCCGATTCCTCCAAGGCAGCGAGTTCCGCTTCCTAGAGTGGCAGGAAACTAAGGCTACCCGGGAAGGGGGGGGAATCAGCTCTCCGCGTGGCTTTCCACCCCCCCAAGCTCTCTATGGTTCCTAGAAGGAGAGGAAAAAGACCCCCCAGGAGGAGGAGGAGGAGGAGGTGTGTTGTGCAATGGGGGGATGATATGGGGGGGAGTGCAATGGGGGTGAGAGGTTGCAAGTGAGGAGGAGGGGGCTGTTGGAACTGCAATGGGGAAAATCTGCCCCCTCCTTCCCTTTCTCTCCCCCCCTTTAATTTGGAAGCAGGAGGAAGGGGAAGGAGAGGGGAATTGGGGGTCCGATCCAGGGGGAAAAACTCCTCCTCCTTACCTTCTCTCCCCCAAGGAAAAAGGAGGGAGGGATAAGCTTTTAAGGCCGAACCAGGACAAGGAATGGTGGTGGGGGGGAGAGAAGGCAACTGACCCCAAAAGAAAAACTCCAGGGGCAGATCGGCATTTCGGGGGAATGGGAAGCGAGGGTCCCATGGTGGGGGGGGGGGAAAGGCAGCGAGTGGGGCTTGAGTGGCAGGAAAAAACGAAGCTATATATATAGAGAGAGGGGGGACAGAAGGGATTCCCCCTCCTTTGGGTCAGGATTTTGAAGGAATTCTCCCCCCTTTTATGGGGAGAAGGCAAAGAAGGAAAGGGATTAAAGGTTCCTCCACGCCCAGGTTTCCTTCTCCTGAGCAAAACTCTGAGCCCAGAGTCTCCTGGGTCCCAGGGCAGCTCTCTCTGTGTCCCCTGCTTCTCTGCCCATGGACAGAGGGCTTTTCTTACCCCCCCTCTCTCTCCAGCCCTTCTCTCAGAAGCAAAGTGGGCAGTTGACCTGATGCCCCCCCTTAAATGCCTCTCTTGCCCCATCCGAGAAGTGACGGGCGAGGAAGCAACAAAGGAGAAGGTTGGAAAGAGGGGCATTTTGGAATTACAATCCCCTCGCCACACAAAACCTGAAAGCAGTTATATCGTATTTTTATGCCTCCTAAATAAGTGAGCCCCAAAGCATTAAGCAGAGTTGAGCCACCCTGGGTCTCTTTTTAAGGAGAAAAGCAGGGCAGGAATATTTGAACTAAATAAATAGTTTGGGGGAATAAACTGCAGGAGAGTTGGGTCAATTTCTGCCTCTATCAGGAGAATCTCTGAGGTGTTACTTTCCCACATGGTGTTTTCTGAAAGGAAGGAAGGGACACACAAAGCTGATGTTTTTCAGCAGAGTTAGAAACAGATTCCCAAAGAAGCAGGATCTTCCTGCCTTTTCTCTCTGCTGCAAGGCATGTGGTTTGGTCCAGGATACACAATTCAGGGCCATTCGTTTTACCAAAGGCTGGTTCCTTATCAGTTCTTAGAAACTGATAGTGGAGAAGGAAGCCCTTAAGGAGGATGAAGGCGTGAAGATACTGTAGTAGCTGCCAATGTTCCTACACTTAGAAAAGTCCTGAGACACGAACAGTACCTTTCTATTTTCAGCTGTCAGTGTCCTCTGCGTAGGTGACCCTGTATTTTGCCCACAGAGAGTGGGATCGTCTCAGTCCAGGTAAGGATCCTCAGCATGTGCCATGAAGAAAGTTTTTACTTTCTTGATTTATTTCATGTATTCATATACTGCGACTGCTCTAGTTAGCTACAGTGTGAGTTAAGGCACCTCACCCCGCCCAGCCATAAATAGTGGCATAAAAATAAAACGATAATCAATGTGACGGGTCAATTATCCGGGGAGGATATTCTTCTGTACCACCCTCCATGCTCACAATACAAATTTCAGAAAATATCTTCTTCTGCTATGGGGTGACTGCACAGGGAGAGCCTCTTTTGAATATTTCGAGAAAATAAGACTTTTTGCTCTTCTGGTTTTCTTGTAGATTTATCTGAGGACAGAAAAATGATTACCGAGGTCATGTAGTGGTGGGGCAGTGTGTATCCTGCATAATTACATTGTAAACTACCCAGAGAGTGCTTTAACGATAATGCAGCAGTATTTAAGCAGTACATTCTGCATCTTGTCTGTTCTTACTTTGAAGCTCTATGTATATCAAATGAATTATGTTTATCTATTTTTCCTGCCATTGAAGAGCAATAATCCCTCAAAATAACCAAGCTGTCTGAGTGGCTGCTTTGAAGATGATCATAAGCACCATAAACTTTCTGTGAGTTAGATCTAAAATAATATAGAAATATTATATTAAGGCTATGGAACATTTTGGATCCATTTCTTACCCTGGACCTCACTAGACTTTAACCAGCATGGACAGGAACCATTTCCTCACAGGTAGAGTGTGATTAAATCCCCTGGTTTTCCTCAGGATATTCACTGGTGCCACAATGGGCCTCCTCACTGAGGTTGGTGGAGGCAGGTCCACCCTGGAGCTGTCTTTCATTCTCCTGCCTCCTCCATGGCAGTGCATTGGATTGGTTACTTGATTTGAAACTCTGTTTTTTGTGGTCACTTATATTTTGCAGGCAAGATGCTGTAGCGAAGCAATAAAAGAGGAGGACACCAAGCATCAGAGAAAGAGGTTGAATATTCAGATGCAAAAGAGCGTGTTGAGAATCCAACAAGAAGGAAGAAGCTTAGAGGAGAACAGATAGATGTAAAGATGGACAAATCTATTACTTGTCAGGAAAAAGATCAAGGGGTTCCGAAAACATCTAAAGGAGAGGACAGGAATGAGCATGCCAAGTGTGGAAAATCTTTTCCCAGCACCTCAACCACTTGTTCCGATAAAAAAAATCAGCAGTGGGAGAACCCATCGACATACCTAGAGTGTGGAAAGAGTTTCAGTCAAGCTGGACACCTCGCTAAGCATCACAGAACCCACACAGGCAAGAAGCCATTTGAATGTCTGGAGTGTGGAAAGACATTCAATTATTCCGGAAGCTTTGTTACTCATCACAGAACCCACACAGGCGAGAAGCCATTCGAATGTCTGGAGTGTGGAAAGATGTTCAGTCATTCTGGACACCTTTCTAGGCATCACAGAACCCACACAGGTGAAAAGCCGTTTGGGTGTCTGGAGTGTGGAAAGAGGTTCAATGATTCTAGCAACCTTGCTAACCATCACAGGATCCACACAGGCGAGATGCGATTTGAATGTCTAGAGTGTGGAAAGAGGTTCAGTCAAGCTGGGAACCTTTCTACACATTACAGAACCCACACAGGCAAAAAGCCATTTGAATGTCTGGAGTGTGGAAAGAGGTTCAGTCAAGCTGGAAACCTATCTACGCATTACAGAACCCACACAAAGGAAAAAGCCATTTGAATGTCTGGAGTGTGGAGAGAGGTTTAGTCACTCTGGACACCTTGCTAACCATCACAGAACCCACACAGGCTAAAAGCCATTTGAATATCAGTACTGAGGGGCCAGTTTCTGTCATTCTGGTTGCCTTTCTTCCACTGAGTGGCGCAGTGGTTAAATGCCTGTACTGCAGGTAAAACTGCTCACGACCTGGGTTCAATCCCTGGTAGCCGGCTCAAGGTTTACTCAGCCTTCCATCCTTCCGAGGTCGGTAAAATGAGTACCCAGCTTGCTGGGGGGTGGGGGGCAATGTGTAGCCTGCACACTGTAATTAAAATTGTAAACCGCCCAGAGACTACTTGTAGTGGTATGGGGCGGTATATAAGCAGAACACTTTCACATCTTAGGGTTAACACACTCATTCGAGAAGCTTTTGAAAAATCTGGAGTGTTGCAAAAACTTCAGGTACAGTGACCCCCTCCCATTGTGGGGGTTAGGAACCCACCCTGACCGTTGATAGTGATATGCGGATGCAGTTTGGGTCGGGCTGGGGGTCCTAACTGGGGGCTTTTGTACTTACCCCCCCCCACGGCGCTGCCCCAAATGGGCCTGCGAGGGCCTTCCTGAGCCTTCTGGATGTCCCCAAAGGGCCACCCTTTGAATTCAAAGTGACTTCTGGAAATCCGGAAGTCACTTCCGGTTCATAGGGAAGCCATTTTGGGGGCTCCAGAAGGCCCAGGAAGGCCCTTGCAGGCCAGTTCTGAGGTAAGTACAGGAGGTCTGAAACAGGCTTTTGGGGTAAGTATGGGAAGCCTGAAACAGGCCTTCACCTTTAATCCAGGGGGGGCTTTTTTTAGATACTGCGGTCCCGCAATATAAGCCTTGTTAGACCATCCATGTTAAAAGTTCATGCTATGCATGTACATGTTAAAATGTAATATATTAAGTGGGCTCAACGTTTCTGAGCCAAGGACAATTTCTCAGAGGTAATTAATCATAGATTTTGGACACCTAGTAGATACTGATTAATGATTGGAAACATGTGAGTTCATCTGATATAATGTCTTGTATAACGTCTGGAAGTTGAGTCATGGCAACTGGGCTTCTTTTTCTTGAGAGATAGAAACATTTCTCTGCTCCAAACAGCTTCATCAGTCTGAATGCAGCTAGTGCAAGTGCTCCATCTTATAGACTGCTTTGACCTCTTGTCACCCTGGTCTGAAATAAGCTCATAAGCTGAACAATGAACTGAATAGGCTTGTTAAGGAGACAATAGTATCCATACTAAGGCAAGCCTAAGGCAAGCATGTTCAAACTTCAGCCGTCCTGATGTTTTGGATCACAACTCCCAGAACTCTTAAGCTTAGATTGTCAATGACAAAGGACTGTGGGAGTTGTGGTCCATAACATCTGGAGGGCTGAAGTTTGGACATGCCTGACCTAAGGTACTGAAATCTCTCAAGAAAAAAGTCCAGTTGCCAAGACTCAAATTCCAGATAAACTCACCTGGATGACTGAGAATCTTCACAGATGGCTTGTATAATGATACAATTTGCTACAGCTGATATATTCTAATACTGTATAACCTGATGTAATATCCAGTGCTGTAACGTATTCTGTGACTGCTGCAAGAGATGTATACAACAGAGATGTTACAAGTGTAGTTTATCTGCTGTAAGTCAGATTACTTTACTCTGTTGCCATGTTAAACAGTCTTGCTGATGTAAGAATGTGTTTTATGCTTTGTATATATTGCAATGAATTTCTAATATACAGTACTGTCATAAGATTTTTACGTATATTCTCTTTCTCTGTGATATATTTTAAGTTCTGTTCCTGCACTTCCTAACTCTGCTTATATGTGAGATCTCCACATTGTCATAAGTGTGGAGGTGATACATCTCAACAATGGTCCTCACCGGGGAGAAGCCTTCTGAATGCCTGGAGTGTGGGAAAATGTTTGGGGAGAGAACACATCTTATAAACCCTGGCAGGACAGAGGTCTTCCTTTCTCTGACTGGCGTTACTCCTTCCTGAGTCAATCTGGGGACAATCCCCTTTGTTCTCATTTCAGCCTTTCTGACACTTTTTAAACATGCTATTGAATGGCTTTTATTCTGTGCTCAGTGTTTATTGTCTTATGTAGTAGGCAAACACTTTTATATGTAGATGTTTAACAGAATGTGAAATATTTAATAGTAATTGTTTGAAAGGCAGCAGGGGTGGCTCTGGATTAAAACTTTTTTATTATTATTTTTACAGTTTTTATTAACAACCTTACTGTAACACAATATAGTACATTATTTTCCTTATAATTTCTGCTAGTACAGTTTATAACAGTTTATAACAACCCATTGTATAATCCATTTTCCATCTTGCTTAATCTATCACTAGTTTCAGTATCTGAATTTAACAGTGGGTGCCATATTTCCATAAAGTGACCCTGTTTAATTTCCCCTTTATACAATCTAACACGGTAAGTCAATTTTTCCATTACTACCATTGCCCATACTTTGGTCCTATATTTTTCCATATTTAAATTTTGTGCTGATTTCCAGCATTGGGCTATTTCATTCGTAGCTACACCTATGAGGGTTGCCACCATTTCTTTATTCAATAATTTTTCATTCTCTCCGGTGAGAAGTGAGAACAATAATAGCATTTCATTTAGGATTATTTTCTGTTTTGTTATTTTTTCCAGCCAACTAATCACTTCAAACCAGAATCTCTGTACTTTGGGGCAAGATAACCACATATGTTCTAATGTTCCTTTGTGTCCACATTTAGTCCAGCATAATTCTGATATTTCTCTATTAATTTTATGCAACTTGTTAGGACATAAATGCCATTTATATACTACCTTTAACACCGTCTCCTTAGATTTTGCGGATATTGATTTATATGGTTGAGTGTACCATATTTTTTCCCATATGTTTTCTGATATTTTGATTTTTAGGTTTGTTTCCCAAACTATCCTAGATCCTGCATTACTATCATAATTTTTCTCCAAAATATTTTTATAAATTAGTGAAAATAACCCCCTTTCCTCTTTGTTACTACCTGTGCAATAGTTTTCAAAATCTGTTAATGGCCTATTAAATTCTAATTTCTTATATAATTGGTTTGCAATGCTTCCTATTTGGAAAGCTAGCAACCAGTTATCTGTTCTTCCTTTATTTATTTCTTGTATCTTTTTAATTGTAATTGGTTTTCCTTGTACAAACAGATCCTTTATTCTATAGATTCCAATGTTCTTCCAACATTCTATTTGAAGATTTTGATTGTTAGGTTTTAATTGTGGATGTTCTGAACAAGGACATAAAGGGGATATTGGTGGACCGAATATTTTCATATGTTTCCTCCATATTCTCATAACTTCCTCAGTAAAAGGGTTTTGTATTTGAATATTTTTTTTACCAACCTAGGTGTAAATAAATGTAGATTGATTAAATTCATTTTCCTTTCCATTTCCATTTTAGCCCATTCTGGAGTATTCTCCTCTTTTATAAAATTAATCACTTGTGCTATTTGAAAAGCTTCATAATATCTCAGTAGATATGCTATTCCTAATCCTCCTCTTGAATTTGGCCGGTATTTTACAGACTTTATAAATCTAATAGATCTTCCCTTCCCTGCAATAAATGTTTCCAATTTTTTCTGCCATCATTGTATCTTTTTCTTTTCTAGTTGCAGGGGTATATTTAAAATAAAAATGAAAATTTTGGTAGTATGTAAGCCTTAATTGTTGCTATTCTCCCTAATAATGATAGATTCAATTTCTCCCATTTTTTAATTTTTTCTTTCATATTTTTCACTGTAATTTTATAGTTTCTATATACTAATTGATTTATATTTTTGTCAACCATATCCCTAAATATTTAAAACTAGAGTAACATAAGTCCAACTTTGAGATTGCCTTTATTTCCTTCTGTTCTGTTGTGGGAGTGTTAATACATAACAGTTTAGATTTTTGATAATTAATTCTTAATCCTGTATATTGATTAAACTCATCTAAAATCTGCCTTAGTGTTTCTATACCTTTCAATGGATTTTCCAAAAATAAAAGCATGTCCTCTGCATATAGATTAATTTTGTGTTGCTTATTATTTAATGACATACCTGTAATATTGCTATTTTCTCTAATCTTTGTTGCCAGTGGTTCAGTGGCCATAACAAATATTAATGGAGACAAGGGGTCTCCTTGTCTTGTTCCCCTATGTAACTCAAATCTCTCTGAATCTATTCCATTTATCATGACTATAGCTTTAGCTCCTTCATATAGATTTCTCAAAATTTTAATAAAATTCTCACCCATATTCATTTTCTCCAGTAGATTGTATAAATACTGCCATTCTACACGATAAAATGCTTTAAGAGCATCAAGTGATATTATCATTTTATTTTTATTCTTATTAGCTGTATTTATAACATTTAACACGCGACGGATTGCATCAGACATTTGTCTCCCAGGCATGAAGCCATACTGATCGGTATGAATATAGTTTGTGATAAAATTATTAATTCTTTGTGCCAATATGGATGAGAAGATTTTTTGATCCTGATTTTGTAGTGTTATTGGAAGTATAAGGTTAAGGAGGACTTGGAAATATGACTGAGACGTATAAAATAATGCAGGGCATGAGTAAAGTGGATAGAGGTATGCTCTTCTCTCACTCACAAAATACCAGAACTAGGGGACATACACTCAAATTGAGGGCTGGGAGAGTAAGAACAGACAAAAGAAAAAGACAAGAAAAAGACAAAAGAAAATATTTTTTCACCCAGCGCGTTGTTAGTCTGCAGAACTCCCTGACACAGGATGTGTGATGCCATCTGCCCTGGATGCCTTCACAGGGGGATTGGACAGATTCCTGGAGCAAAAGTCCATCACAGGTTACAAACCATGAGGGAGATGTGTAATCTCCAGTCTTAAAATCAGGGTACTTCAAGGGCCAGATGCAGAAGAGTGGTATCATGTAGGGAAATAACCTACACGGACACGGGGTTGGGTTCAAGTGTCAGGCCGCCATGCTCTTCTCTTCTCCGAGCAGGCTTGCAAGGCACACCTTTATTAGCTGTAAGAGGCGGAGTTACAGATATCGTGGGGTGTCCTAGGTGCCAGCATGTCATTGGCTTGATGGACTCCTGGGGAGGGCTTTCTGTGATGTGGACATGTCCCCTAGCAAGGGATGGTAATGATTGATACCCCAGCAGCTTGCTTCCCTGACTTCCCTCTCGTGCCTGAGTGGGGCACAAAGGGATGTCCTTGCCTTTTCTTCTGGGCATGCTCTGGCCCCGATGGAAGGACAAGATAGTCAGCCATCTGCTTCCTGTGTGTTAGTCTTAGAGACTCAATTTCCCATCTCCCAGGGCTTTCCCGTGCAGGAGAGTGAAATATCGCCTCCCAGAATGTCCCGCAGGAAGCTTGCTGGATGTGCTTATCAGTACCCAATGTCTCCCAGGAGGGAGACATCCCTACAGTATCAAGAGACAGATATCTAGTCTTGTGCGCTCCCAGATACATTTGGTGGGGACACTGTGAGATACAGGAACCTGGACTAAATGGGCCTTTGGCCTGATCCAGCAGGGCTGTTCTTATGTTCTTATGTTCTTAAGAAGAGTTCTGACGCAGAGATCCGGGCAAAGGGGAGAGCAGTGGTGGCTTCAATCTTGGCTTTCCCCACAGTATAGCACAGTATTGGGACTACATGGCCAGGAAAGCCAGGCAGGCTTTTGAATTTCCTGCGCCCATAATGCTGCTTCTGGCAGTCCGAGTTGTCACAAACAGCTGGGTCTCAGACTGCCAGGAGTCACATTCTTTTTATACATTTCTTGCAAGGCATCCCATAGGCAAAATGTCATCTTGCAAAAAAATTCTTTTGTCTTATGAAAGTTAATCTTACAAGGTATTTGGCTTGCAATGTACCACTGTATTAATATATTAATTTTATGTAAAAATTTTGTTGTTGTTCAGTTGTGTCTGACTCTTCGTGACCCCATGGACCAGAGCTCGCCAGGCCTTCCTATCCTCCACTGCCTCCTGGAGTTTTGTCAAATTCATATTGGTTGCATTGAAGATACCGTCCATCAATCTCATTCTCTGCCATCCTCTTTTCCTTTAGCCTTCAATCTTTCCCAACATCAGGGACTTTTCCAAGGAGTCCTATCTCCTCATGAGGTGGCCAAAGTACTGGAGCCTCAGCTCCAGTACTTTTTACTAGCTTCTTATTTTTTTCTCTCCCAAGTCCAAATATTTACTTGCATTTTGTGTCTTAAAGGTAGGAATGAACATTGTGTTCTTCTTTCTTTTTTACCATTGTCCACGCTATACACACACACACACACACCCTATCAAAGTGAGCAGCACTGTGTCATCTGTCAAAAATACATTTGATGTTAATACGTTTAGGAAAATTCAGCATTAGGCAGAAAACAAAAAAAATGGCACAACCTGAAGAAGAAGAAGGAGGAGGAGGAGGAGGAGGAGGAGGAGGAGGAGGA
This sequence comes from Phrynocephalus forsythii, assembly GCA_029282475.1. NCBI lineage: Eukaryota > Metazoa > Chordata > Lepidosauria > Squamata > Agamidae > Phrynocephalus > Phrynocephalus forsythii. The sequence goes on from JAPFRF010000024.1 coordinate 12,486,241, forward strand.
AAATCAAAGGAGAGGAGAAAAAAAAATTCCCCCCATTTTCCCTCCCTCCATCCTTGCCTGCATTTTGGTGCTGGGCTCCCCTCCCCCTTCCCTGGAGGGCCAGAAGGGAGGCAGAGAAGGGCGAAGGGCATGGGGGGGGGGATGATTTGGTTCTCCAAAGGGGGAGAGCAGCGAATTCCGCTTCCTAGAGAGGCAGGAAACAAAGGCTCCCAGGGAAGGGGGAGATCTGTTCTCCGCGTGGCTTTCTCTCTCCCCTCCCCAAAGAAGGCTCCATGGTTGCTGGAAAGAGGGGAAAGAGACCCCCCCAGGAGGAGGAGGTGCGTTGTGCATTTGGGGTAGGAGGGAATGCTATGGGGGAGGGGGTGCAGAAGGGGGGGGGTCATTGGGAGAAGCGGGGAAATGGAGGCTGGTGGGGGGAGAAGGACCCTCTTGAGCGTCCCTTTGCGGGGGGGGTTAAGAGGAAGAGGAGGCATTGTTGATGAAATCCCTGGGGGTGGGGGGTCCCAGGAGGGAAGCAGAGAAGTGGGGAAGAGCAGCGGGTTCCGCTTCCTAGAGAGGCTGGAAACGAAGGCTCCCAGGGGAGGTGTTGCGTTAGGAATCACACGGACACAGCTTTAGGGTGAAAGATCTGGTGTTCAGACAGCATTCCTGTTCTTCTCTCTGTCAGGGTTCCATGGATGTCTGGGTGTGTGATGTGTGTGTGTGTGGGGGGGCATGCCTGTGTGTGATGATCCTCCTACTGCCTCAGCGACCAGTGTTTTATTGATAAGAGAGGAACAATAGATACAGGAGGATGTCCCTTGGTGGGAGGGGGAATGCACGCCTTATCTGTAAGACCATATTGCCTGGTATTGATGAGGACCTGGGGGAGAGGAAGCCAGAGCCATGAGGATGAAGGAGGGAGGAGCCATCAGAATTGGTACCCCCAGAAGGAAGATCTTGCCTTACACAGGGTGCCCTATGGAGGGGTTTTGAGAGAAATGGGAGAAGCCTGGGCAGAAGAAGGGCTGCCTTTGTTTGGAACGCGGGACCCCGTCCAGCTCCGTTCCGCCTTCCGGGAAAGTAATTCCCGTTCCTTTCAGACCCACCCGCCAGCCGAGGATCTCATGGCAGGGGGCTTTGGAGGGCAAACGTGTGGACCACGGGCTGGAGGGGCTGGCAAACGTCTTCCTTCCTCTCCCCTCTCCCTCCACTACATCACCCATTGTCCCCAGACAAACAGGACCTCTGAGGTTGCAGTCCAGATATATGCTCTGGGGATTCTCCCTTCAGATAACTTGGAGAACTGGTTTACAGTATATGCATAGAAATTACAGTAGGCAAAATTCTGACCGTCGCCTGGCTTGGTCATGGGAGTTGTAGTCCAGAAGAGAAGGCGCGCTTCCTCCACCCGGTTCAGATGCAGGAGAAAAGGAGGAGGGAGGGAGGGAGGTGGCGGAGGACCATTTTTTCCGCCTCCATTTCCTCCCTCTCTAGGAATCTGGCCAAGCTCGGCTGCTTTTAACCCTTACACCCGAGGAGACTTGCCTCGGAAGCCATTGAAATGGAAAGAGGGGAGTCGGTGGCTGCTTGTGAAGGAGGGTCAGAAATGCTGAATTTCGGGGGAGCAAAGCTGGGAGCCGGGCAGAGGGAGGCTCCGGGCGGGAAGGAGAGGTAGTCCCCCCCCACCACCACCTGAAATGGGGCAGAAGAAGATGATGATGATGAGGGGATATCGGAGGAGGAGGAGGAGGAAGGCGGATCCCCCCTTTCCCCTCCCTCCCTCCTTCCCTGCCTGCCTTGGAGGACCAGAAGGGTGCGTGGGGTCGGGGGGGTATTCAGTCCTCCAAGGGGGGAAGGGCAGCGAGTCTCGATTCCTAGAGTGGCAGGAAGCGAAGGCTCCCAGGAGGGGGCTGTTCTCCACCCCCGCCCCAAAAAGGCTCTCTATGGTTGCTGGAAGGAGGGGAAAGAGACCCCCGGAGGAGGAGAGGAGGAGGAAACGTTGTGCAATGGGGGGGCAATACTATTGGGGGGGGAGGGGGGCGTTGGGAGATGGGGGGAAATGGAGGCTGGTGGGGAGGGAGGGGAGGGAAGAGAAAAGACCCTCCTGGGCGTCCATTTATGGGGGGGGGGTGGAGGAGGAGGCGTTGCTGATGAAATCCGTGGGGGGGTCCCCAGGAGATAAGCCCCCCCCGCCGCACACTCCTTTGGGTCCAGAAGGAAAAAGAGGCGCAAAGTTCCATCCTGCACTAAGCCCCCCCAACCTCCCCCTCCTTCCCATTTCTCTCCCACCCCCATTTTAATTTGGAATGAGGAGGGGGGATAACTGAACCCCCTTTGGGGAGGGAATTGGGGGGCCCGTTCCAGGCAACCCCCCCTCCTCCTTCCCTTTCTCCCCTCACCCCGCAAGGAAAAAGGAGGGAGGAAGCAGCTTTTTAAGGCTGCACAGGACAGGGAACGGTGGGGGGGAGGCTAGAAAGAGAAAGAAGGCAATCGCCCCCACCCCCAAAGGAACCAGGCCTTCTTCTCCAGGGGCAGATCTCCCTCCCATTGAAGGGGGGCATTTTGGGGGGGCGGAATTGGAGGGGGAAGTGCAATGGTTGGAGGAGGGGGCGTATCTGAGCCATTTAGGGCTTTATATGCCAAAACAAGCACTTTGAATTAAGCTCAGGCAACAACTGGAAACCAATGCAGTTTATGCAGAATCGGCGTGATGTGATCCCTGGCGGCCCCTCCACTTACCAGCCACCCCACATGATTCTGAACCAGTTGCAATTGCCGAACTGCCTTCAAAGGCTGCCCCAAGTAAAGTGCATTGCAGTAATCAATACGGGATGTCACCACAGTGCATGTGTAACTGTCATGAGGCTCTGTTTGTCCAGATAGGGGTGCAGCTGGTATATTTTCTGCAGCTGAAGGAAGGCACCCCTGGCCACCGAGTCCACCTGGGATTCCATTGTTAGACCAGGGTCCAGGAGTACCCCCAAGCTGCGGACACTGTCAGGGGGAGTGCAACCCCATCTAGGACAGGGAGGTGGCTCTCTGTCTTGCCTGGTGAAGCACCCACTAACAGCACTTCCATCTTGTCTGGATTGAGTTTCAATTTACTTACCCTCGTTCATTATCTGGTCCAGACATGAGTTCGGCACAGAAACCGCCTCACCTGGATTGGTGGACAATGAAAGGCAGAGCTGAGTATCGTCAGCATGTTACTGACTTCTCAGCCCAAACCTCCTGATGACCTCTCACAGCGGTTCCATGTAGATGTTAAACTGCATGGGGGACATTATCAAGCCCTGAGGAACCCCATGACATAAACGCCACAGGGTAGAGCTACTATCCCTCAGCACCACCTTCTGGACATGGTCAGCTAGGAAGGAATGGAACCATTGCAAAGCGGTGCCTCCAACTCCCATCCTGGCTAGCCCGTCCAGAAGGACACCATGGTCGATGGTGTTGAAAGCTGCTGAGAGGTCCAGGAGTATTAACAGGGTTGCACTTCCCCTGTGTCTCTGCCGGCAAAAGTCATCATACAGAGCGACCAATGCAGTCTCTGTTCCAAAACCCAGGTTGAAACTTGATTGAAATGGATCCAGGAAATCTGTTTTATCCAGCAGTGCCTGGAGCTGTCCAGCCACCACCCGCTCCAACACCTTGCCCAAATAAGGGAGGTTTGCTACTGGTCGGTAGTTAACTACCAGGTTAGATTTTTAAAGGAGTGGTCTAATTACCACTTCTTTCAAGGCAACAGGGACCACTCCCTCTCTTAAAGAGGCATTTACAGCTTCCTGGACCCAGGTGTGAACCCCCTTGGCCGATCTTTCAGTTATCCAAGAAGGGCAAGGGTCAAGCAGCGTGGTGGTAGAACGGACAAATCCAAGCACCCTGTCCACATCCTTGGGTCTCAACAATTGAAACTCATCCAATAATACTGGACCTAAGCATGGTGCACTGGACACATCCCTTGATTCTGCACCAATGGTGGAATCCAGCTCACTGCGAATCTGGACCACCCGAAAGAGCTCCACTGGACGGCACTCTGAGGAAGCAATACAGTTGGTGAAATGTTGCCTTTTCGCCAACTGTATCACCACCGAATAGCCCTGATAGTGGGCTCAAAGCCGTGTTTGATCAGATTCTCCACCGTCTCCTCTACCGCTTCATCACCCGCAGCTCAGATGTATACCAAGGAGCCATCTTGGCTCTGCGAATAGGGAGAAGACACTTAGGTGCGATCATGTCAACTGCCCGGGTCATCTCCCTATTCCATAGGGCAGGCATGTCCAAACATCGGCCCTCCAGATGTTTTGGAGCACAACTCCCAGAATTCCAAGCCTATATCTCCAATGGCAAAGGACTATGGGAGTTGTGGTCCAAAAACATCTGGAGGGCCAAAGTTTGGACATGCCTGCCATAGGGCGACCGGAGCTTTGACAGGAACACCGACCATATCAGATGGATAATCCCCCAGAGCAGGGGTCCTCAAATTTTTTAAAGAGGGCTTTAATGGGTACATTGAATATAGTTCAGAAACCAAGACCAAATGCTGATACCTGTATGTGACCCAAAACCAACCTCTTTCTGACCGGATCGTAGAACAAAGGCCTGCCTGATCACTCTTTCTTTGGGTCTGGAGGAAATGTCTTATGAGGAAAGTCTTAGGGAACTGGGACTGTTTAGCCTTTCAAAAAGAAGACTGAGAGGGGATATGATAGCTATGTTTAAATATTTGAAAGAATGTCACATTGAAGAAGGGACTGGTTTGTTTTCCATTTGAGATTCCATTTAAACATTAGGAAGAACTTCATGACAATTAGAGCTGTTCGGCAGTGGAAGATGCTGCCACGGAGGGTGGTGGAGTCTCCCTCTTTATTGTGATGGGGTTTCCTGCATGGCAGGGGGTTGAACTAGATGGCCCTTGAGGTCTCTTCCAACTCTATGATTCTATGTCTCATTTCCGCCTTGGCCTTTGAAGTACCCCCCCCCCCATTCACACCTTCCACTGCACCTCTTAGGAAGCCCAGCAGGGAGCTATAGTCTCTGGGAGGAAGGCTCAGCCTGGTCATATACATATCAAGGGAATAAGGAATGTATTCCGGACACTATGGCGCCTTCTGGAAGGGGAAATCATTAAGGGAAGAAAAGGATGCCCCATCTTTATAGGAGAGCCAATGACTTTGCCTTCCTCACGTTTTCAGCCAATTAGATGTAGGATCCAAACTGTATGTAAATATTATCCAATGAGGTTGTATACTTTAGGACCCTTTTTCTGTCGTGGTATAAAACTATTTTACACTGTATGTTTGGGGGTCTTACTTTCTCTGCCATTAAGCGAAGACCCTAGCTGATTCCTGTTGAATAAAAAAATTGGACATTGGTTCAGCTGGTTGCGTCTCTTGCCAAAGAAAATATACAAGGTAAATCCATAAGGTAACAGCGGGTGCATTGGCCGGTTTTCTCTGGTAATTTTTTAAACAAAATCCTCAACGGAGGGGGTCAGGCTTCCCTGGTTGCTGGCTGCTGCTGCTCTCCTTGGTGAGTACCCTTGGTAGTAATCTGGTTGGGTGGGATCTGGTTGAATGGTTTACTTTCTCTTCACGGTACAACAACACCGTTGAATACAACTAATGCTATATGTCGTTGAATATATCTGGCTTAACCGTTTTCAAGTCCAGCTGCCATGCCTTGCCATCTTCTTGCAAAAAGTTCTTCGCAGTCTCCTTTCAAGTAACTGGCAATCTTATCGATTTCCATACAGTCTCTTATATTGCCACACAAGCTTTTCCTTGGTTGGAATTTCAGCTTGCTTCCAAAACTGTGCATATAAAATCCTAGCTGTTACAATTATGTGTTCTAACTACAGTGGTACCTTGTATAAAGGAATTAATTCGTTCCAAATGAAATTATGTTAAGCAAATTTTCCTTTCTACAAATTCCCATAGGAATGCATTGAAAATGGAGTAATCCCATTTTTATGTTGTATGGATTCTCCCCATAGGCGATTATGTTAAGCAAATTTCCCCGATCTCCGGAATTTTTTATATTGTACAGATTTTATGTTATACAAGCTGTTTGTTATACAAGGGTCCACTGTATATCCAATATACCCATTCCCTTTTACTTCCCTATGCCCCTTTCCCCCTTTCCTCTTCCCCCTTCCCCTCCTATTTTACCATAAAAGAAAGTAATAAAACCTTTAAAAAAAAACTTTTTAAAGAGGAGGGCTGGTTCATTGTCCCTCAGACACTGTCAGGGGCTGGACAATTGAAGAACAACTGTAATCCACATAAAGGCATAACCAGGCATGTCCAAACTTCGGCCCTCCTGATGCTGTGGACCACAACTCCCAGAATTCCAAGCCTGTATTTCTAATAGCAAAGGACTGTGGGAGTTGTGGTCCAAAACATGTGAAGGGCCGAAGTTTGGACATGCCTGGCATAAATCCTTATATGCCACAGTGCCAGAAGAGTCCCTGCAATGGACAACCAGGGAGACCCCACTGGAAACAGGTTCATCTTCCCCTCCCTCCATCAGCATTGCTCTGCCAGGGAGGGGCGTCACTAATAAAATGAATGACAGTCCTTTCAGCTCCTGGTTTGCCTCAAGGCATTCAACTAATGCTTGCCGAGGCGGGACAACAACGGACCACTGGAGTGTGTTGCTGTTCTTTCCAGTTTTGTTTCTTGAGCTCCTCTTGTGGCCCTTCCTCTTTTTCTGGCTGTGTGGACAACAGGTGCCCCTTCATAAGAACATAACATAAGAAGAGCCCTGCTGGATCAGGCCAAAGGCCCATCTAGTCCAGCTTCCTGTATCTCACAGTGGCCCCACCAGATGCGTTTGAGAGCGCATGAGACTAGATCTCTGTCTCCTGATCCCACTCCCCTGCATCTGGCCCTTGAAGGACCCTGGTTTTAAGCCTGGCGATGACACATCTCCCTCATGGTTTGTAACCTGTGATGGACTTTTCCTCCAGGGTGATGGGCTTTTCCTCCAGGAGAGACCCCCCCCCATCCAGGGCTGTTTTTCCAGCAAGGGCTGGGTGGTCCCTGCTAGGAGGACACCCAGTTGCCCCAATCCTCCTCTCCAGCTGCCACCAGGGAGAAAAGGGCTCTTCGGCAGCGGCAGCGGGGGTGGGGTGGGGGTGGGGGAGGCTCTGGCTCCCGAAGAGGAACCTCACCTTTTGAACCTGAGCGGCTGCCCTGGAAAGGGAGAAGAATGCGGCTAAGAGGCTGCCCTTTTCCAAAGCCAGAGGCCGTGGCCGCAGCCCCAGCGCTCCCACAGAGCCTTCTGGGGTGGAGGGGGGAAGACCCTCCCCAGCGAGGTAACTTGGAAGGGCCAAGGGCTTGGGTGCCTCAGTTATTTATATATTTGTTTCTTTGATTCATTTTTATACCGCACCATTTTCCTTCAGGAACTCTAGGCGGTTTACATAATAAAAAAGGTAAAAACATCAAGTTGAGGGGGGGATATGATTGAGATGCACAAAATAATGCAGGGCATGAGTAAAGTGGATAGAGGGAAGCTCTTCTCCCTCTCACAAAATATCAGAACTAGGGGACATCCACTCAAATTGAGGGCTGGGAGAGTAAGAACAGACAAAAGAAAAAAACTTTTACCCAGCGCGTTGTTAGTCTGTGGAACTCCCTGCCACAGGATGTGGTGATGGCATCTGACCTGGACGCCTTCAAAAGGGAATTGGACAGATTCCTGGAGGAAAAGTCCATCACAGGTTACAAACCATGAGGGAGATGTGTCATTTCCAGGCTTAGAAACCAGGGTACTTCAAGGGCCAGATGCAGGGGAGTGGTATCAGGAGACAGATATCTAGTCTCATGCGCTCCCAAAAGCATCTGGTGGGGCCACTGTGAGATACAGGAAGCTGGACTAGATGGGCCCCTCCCTCCCTCCCTCCCTCCCTCCCTCCCTCCCTCCCACACACACACACACACACACACACACACACACACACACACACACACACACACACCAGGCCTCTGCCAAACAGCCTCCCTGCCCCAAGTCCTATGACAACCTATCCGTTGTTCTCCCTTTCAACTAACCAGAAGCTCCTCTGTCTTGTCTGGCTTTAGTTGCATTTTGTTTATCTTCACCCAGTCCATCACTGCAGCTGAACACTCATGTAAAGTACAGTGGATCCTCGTATAACAAACAGTTTGTGCAACATAAAATTTGTACAACATAAAATATTCCAGAGATAGGGGAAATTTGCTTAACAGAATCACTTATGGGGCAAATCTGTACAACATAAAATGGGATTACTCCATTTTCAATGCATTCCTATGGGAAATTTGTATAAAGAAAAATTTGCTTAACAGAATTTCATTTAGAATGAATGTATTCCTTTATACAAGGTACCACTGTATAGTATCTCCCACAGAATCTGGAGTTGCTGAGAGGTAGAGCTGGGTGTCATGAGAATATAGGAGGCACTTCACCCTGAAAGTCCATCATTCAGGGTCCGGGAAAGCTTTCCTGAAGAGAAAGGTCTTTGCCTGTTTCCGGAAGGACAAGAGGGATGGGGCAGTCCTGGCCTCTAGTGGGAGTTCCAGAGTCTGGGTGCCGCAGTTGAGAAGACCCTTTCATGGGTTCCCACGAGATGTACCTGTGAGGGTGGCGGGATGGAGAGAAGGGCCTCTCTTGATGACCTTAATACCCGAGTTGGTTTGTACTGTGAGATTTGATCTTTGAGGTAGCTTGGGCCCAGGTCGTCCAGTGCTTTGTAGGTCAAGGTCATCACTTTGAATTGTGCCAGCTAGGTGATTGGCAGCCAGTGGAGCTGCTTTAATAGGGGGTGTAATGTGTCTGTAACCCATCCCAGTCAGTAGATTGAGCGAGATTGGATATGCTCTGGGCATCTAGGCAGCTCATGCTGGCATTAGACTAATGGAAATGGGAGGTTAGGTGTGACAGTCTTTCTCATGAGCCAGTTTTTAAAATTTTCCTTCTTAGAATCAGAATCAGAATACTTTTTTTGGTCAAGTTTGGTTAGACACACCCCAAATTTGTTTTGGTAAAATATGCTCTCCACATGTAAAAGGAAATATAAGAATCATATAGTCAATAATAAAAACACAGTACAACAATCCAATATAACCTATTATTTTAAAAGGAAGAAGAGAAGTAAAATTATTGATTCAAGAGTTTGATAGCACTTGGAAAGAAACTATCTTTATATCCAGTTGTCCTAGTGTGCAATGCCGTAAAACATCGCCCTGAGGGTAACAATTGAAACAGGTTATGTCCAGGATGTGTGGAATCTGTATATATTTTCATCGCCCTCTTTTTAGCTCATGTGGTATACAATTCCACAATAGATGGCAAATTAGTAGCAATATTTTTTTCTTCAGTTCCAATTATCCTTTGCACTGTGGCACCACCGGCTGTTGCTCTGGAGCCATATAATACTGTACATTTGAAGTTCATAAGTTCCGGAAAATTCAGTATTAGGCAGGCGGGGTGGGGGTGGGGGCCTACGGAAACAAAACAAAACAAAAAATCGGCAAGTTCTCTATGGGGTGAAAAAAAGTTTGGGAACTTCTGAGATTTAGAGGAAGGGAGGGGAGGAGGGGCTCCAGAGGGAAGGAGAGGGAGTCCCCCCACCCCCAAAACCCTGCTCACCACCTGAAGAAGAAGAAGAAGAAGAAGAAGAAGAAGAAGAAGAAGAAGAAGAAGAAGAAGAAGAAGACGGACCCCCCCATTCCCTTCCTCCCTCCCTGCCGGCCTTTTGGGGGGGGGCTGGGCTCCCCTCCCCATCCCTGGGGGGCAGAAGGGAGGCAGAGAAGGGCGAGGGAGGGAGTGTTCGGTCCTCCAAGGGGGAGAGGACAGCGAGTCCTCTTTCCTAGAGTGGCAGAAAGTGAAGGCTTCCAGGGAGGGAGAGGGGTCTGCACTCTTCTCCCCCAAAAGAAGGTTCTCTGTGGTTGCTGGAAGGAGAGGAAAGAGACACCCCCAGGAGGAGGAGGAGGAGGAGGTGCGTTGTGCAATTGGGGGGGGCAATGCTATGGGGGGAAGGAGGGGGCGTTGGGAGATGGGGGTAAAATGGAGGCTGGTGGGGAGGGAGGGGGGAAAGGAAAGACCCTCCTGGGCCTCCCTTTATTGGGGGGAAGAAGGAGGGGGGCTGTTGGTGGTGAAATCCGTGGGGGGGGGTCCCAGGAGAGAAGCCCCCCCCACACTGCACACTCCTTTGTGGGTCCGGAGAGAGAAGGGGGTGCAAAGTTCCCTCCCCCTCTAAACCCCTCAACCTCAACCCCTCCTCCTTCCCTTTTCTCTCCCCCCCCCAATTTTAATTTGGAAGGAGAAGGGAGGAAAGGGAGGGGGGAAACTGAGCCCCTCCTTTTGGGAGAGAAATGGGGGGGGGCGATCCAGGCAACCTCCTCCTCCCCTCCCCCCCCCACCCCGCAAGGAAAAGGGAGGGAAGAAGAAGCTTTTTAAGGCTGAACCAGCAAAGGGAACGGTGGGGGGGGGGAGGAGAAAGAGAAAGAAAGCAATCCCCGCCCCCATGTGCAAGAGCCAGATCTCCCTCCCACTGATGGGGAGCATTTGGGGGGGAATGGGAGGGGGAGGAAATGCAGCGATTGTAGCTTCCTAGAGTGGCAGGAAAAACAAAGCTTTATATAGGGAGTGCTGGGGGGGACAGAAGGGACTCCTGTCCTTTGGAGGTCAGGATTTCGAAGGAATTCTCCTTTTTAACGCCCATTGTGCGTGTCTGTGGGGGGGACAGATGGCAAAGAATGAAAGGCATTAAAGTTCTTCCCCTCCCAGGTTTCCTTGTCCTGAGCCAAAATCTGAGCCCTGGGTCTCTCCTGGGTCCCACTGCTGCTCTCTCTGTGTGTCCCCAGCTTCTCTGCCCATGTGCAGAGGGCTTCCTCCCCCCTCCAGGGCCTCTCTCTCTCTCTCTCTCTCTCTCTCTCTCTCTCTCTCTCTCTCTCTCTCTCTCTCTCTCTCCAGCCCTTCTCTCAGAAGCACTGTGGACGGTAGACGGGATGCCCCCCCCAATGCCTCCCCTGCCCTTCTGAGAACTGACGGAGAAGGCTGGAGATGGACCCTGATGGAATTGGAATCAGTCGTCACACAATATAAAATTATACAATATTAAGCTAAGCAGGGTCAGGCCTGGTTAGTACTTGGATGGCCGGCCACCAGGGAATAGCAAGTGCTATACACACCTGGAATAGGAACAGGCAAACCACCCCAGTATTCCTGCCAAGAAAAACATGGGGTCACGAAGAGTCAGTCACATAAGAACATAAGAACATAAGAAGAGCCATGCTGGATCAGGCCAAAGGCCCATCTAGTCCAGCTTCCTGTAACTCACAGTGGCCCCACCAGATGCTTTTGGAAGCGCATGAGACTAGATATCTGTCTCCTGATACCACTCCCCTGCATCTGGCCCTTGAAGTACCCTGGTTTTAAGCCTGGAGATGACACATCTCCATCATGGTTTGTAACCTGTGATGGACTTTTCCTCCAGGAATCTGTCCAATCCCCTTTTGAAGGCATCCAAGCCAGATGCCATCACCACATCCTGTGCAGGGAGTTCCATACACTAACAACGCGCTGGGTGAAAAAATATTTTCTTTTGTCTGTTCTTACTCTCCCAGCCCTCAATTTGAGTGTATGTCGCCTAGTTCTGGTATTTTGGGAGAGGGAGAAGAGCTTCCCTCTATCCACTTTATTCATGCCCTGCATTATTTTGTACGTCTCAATCATATCCCCCCCCCTCAGGTGCCTTTTTTCCAGACTAAAGAGGCCCAAATGTTTTAGCCTTTCCTCATAAGGGAGGTGCCCCAGCCCAGTAATCATTTTGGTCGCTCTCTTCTGCACCTTTTCCAGTTCCACTATGTCTTTCTTGAGCTGTGGTGACCAGAATTGTACACAATACTCCAGATGCGGCCTTACTATTGTTTTGTATAATGGCATTATAATGTTGGCTGTTTTATTTTCAATCCCCTTTTTGATAATCCCTAGCATGGAATTGGCCTTCTTCACCGCTGCCACACATTGGGTAGACACCTTCATGGAGCTGTCCACCAACACACCAAGATCTCTTTCCTGATCTGTCACGGATAACTCAGAGCCCATGAGTTGATAGATAAAGTTTTGATTTTTCGCCCCAATATGCATTACTTTACATTTGGCTACATTAAAACACATTTGCCATTTCGTAGCCCATTCCCCCAGTTTGGAGAGATCCTTCTGGAGCTCTTCACAATCTTCTCTGGTTTTTACCACACGGAAAAGTTTTGTGTCATCTGCAAACTTGGCCACCTCACTGCTTATCCCTGTCTCCAGGTCATTTATGAACAGATTGAAAAGCACCGGTCCCAGGACAGAGCCCTGGGGCACACCGCTTTTCACCTCTCTCCATTGTGAAAATTTCCCATTGACACCTACTCTTTGTTTCCTGGATCTCAACCAGTTCTCACTCCATAAGAGGACCTGCCCTCTTATCCCCTGACTGTGCAGTTCTCTCAGCAGCCTCTGGTGAGGGACTCTGTCAAAGGCCTTTTGAAAATCCAGATAGACTATATCCACCGGTTCACCCAAATCTACATGCCTGCTGACCTTTTCAAAAAATTCTACAAGATTTGTCAGACAAGACTTACCCTTGCAGAAGCCATGCTGATTTTCTCTCAGCAAAGTTTGTTCTTCTATGTGTTTTAAGATTTTCTCTTGGATGAGGCTTTCCACCATCTTCCCTGGGACAGATGTAAGGCTAACTGGCCTGTAGTTTCCCGGGTCCCCCCTCCTTCCTTTTTAAAAAATTGGTGTGACATCTGCTATCCTCCAGTCCCCCGGCACTGTGGCCGTTTTAAGAGACAAGTTGCATATTACCGTTAAGAGATCTGCAATTTCATTTCTCAGTTCCTTAATAACCCTTGGGTGGATGCCATCTGGGCCCGGTGACTTGTTAATCTTCAATTTATCAATTAGTCCTAAAACATCTTCTCTTTTAACCTGTATTTGATTTAATTCTTTAGTCAAGAGGGGCCGTTCAGGCAGCAGAATCTGCTCAAGGTCTTCTGTCGTGAAGACAGATGCAAAGAACTCATTTAATTTCTCTGCAATTTCCAAGTCCTCCTTAATCTCCCCTTTTCCTCCCTCACCATCTGTAAGGACACCATCTGTAAGGACACGAACACACACACATACAATAGTAGTTAAAACTGAGAGAGATTGTGAGGAGCTCCAGAGGGATCTGTTGACACTGGGGGAGTGGGCAAACCAGTGGCAGATGAGCTTCAGCATGAGTAAAGGGCAGAGTGATGCACGTTGGGGCAAAAAAGCCCAATTACATTTATAAACTGATGGAGTCTGAACTTTCTGCAACAAAGCAGGAAAGGGACCTTGGTGTCCCGGTGGATAGCTCAATGAAGGTGTCAACTCAGTTTGTCGCAGTAGTGAATAAATCAAACTCAATGCTAGGGATCATTAGGAAGGGTATAGAAAACAAGTCGGCAAGTGTCCTTTTGTCTCTTTATAAAACTATGGTGAGGCCCCATCTGGAGTATTGTGTACAGTTCTGGTCATCATCCCTCCAGAAGGATACTATAGAAATGGAAGAAGTGCAGAGGAGGGCAACCAGAGAGATTAGGGGACTGGAACACCTTCCTTACCATCTGAGGCTGCAACGGATGGGTCTCCTCACTCTTGAATGACAGCACCTAAGAGGTGACCTGAGTGAAGTTTATAAAATCATACATGGGATGGACAAAGTTGATATGGAAAAACTGTTTTCCCTATCGCACACCGTAAAACTAGAGGGCACTCCATGAAACCTTTGGGTGCTAGATCACAAATAAGAGAAAGTCCTTTTTCACCCAGAGGATTGCTAGTCTATGGAACTCCCTGCCAGAGGAAGTGGTGACAGCTGTCAGCTTTACGAAAGGATTGGACAAGTTCATGGAGAACAAGGGCATCAATGGATGTCTAAGGACAACCTCTGAATTGGAGAGATAGTGAGGATTTCTGTCAATACCATTTGTGGGGAAACGTAAGCAGGTGAAGACATCTGCTTGGGAATACCCTGAAGCAAATGGTGAGCCACTGTGTGAGACAGAATGCTGGACTGGAAGGGCTGTGGCCTGTCCCAGCAAGGCTGGTCTTATGTTCTTAACACGTGAAAATATTTATATAGTATTTTTATGCCTCCTAAATACGTGAGGCCCAAACCACTAAGCAAAGTTGAGCCACCCTGGGGCTCTTTTAAGAAGATAAGAAAGGTAGCTGTATTTGAAAAAATAGTTTGGGGGGAATAAACTGAAAAAAGCTGTGGAACAATTTGCATCCATTTCTTACCAGGGTCCACCCTGGAGCTGTGTCTCATTCTCCTGCCTCCTCCATGGCAGTGCATTGGGTTTGTTACTTGATTTGAAACTCCGTTTTTTGTGGTCACTTATAATTTGCAGGTAAGGCGCTCTAGAGAAGAAATAAAAGAGGAGGACATCAAGTGTCAGAGGAAGAGGTTGAATATAGAGATGCAAAAGAGCGTGTTGAGAATCAAACCAGAAGGAAGAGGCTTAGAAGGAGAACAGATAGATGTAAAGATGGACAAATCTATTACTTGTCAGGAGGAAGACCAAGCGGCTCTGAAAACATCCACAGGAGAGGAAAGACATGAGCATGCCAAGTGCATAAAATCTTTTACTAGCACATCAACAATTTGTTCCCATATGAAAATTCACCAAGGGGAGAAGTCATTGACATGCTTAGAGTGTGGAAAGAGTTTTAGTTGTTCTAGAGACCTAACTATACACCTAAGAACACACACAGGCGAGAAGCTGTTTGAATGTGTGCAGTGTGGAAAGAGGTTCAGTAAAGCTGGAAGCCTTGCTTGCCATCAAAGGACCCACACAGGCGAGAAGCCATTTGAATGCCTGGAGTGTGGAAAGAAGTTCAGTGATTCTGGAAGCCTTGCGAAGCATCACAGGACCCACACAGGTGAGAAGCCATTTGAATGTCTGGAGTGTGGAAAGAGGTTCAGTGATTCTGGAAACCTTGCTAAGCATTACATAATCCACACAGGCGAGAAGCCATTTGAATGCATTGAGTGCGGAAAGAAGTTCAGTTATTCTACAAGCCTTGCTAATCATCACAAAATCCACACAGGCGAAAAGCCATTTCATTGTCTGGAGTGCGGAAAGAGGTTCAGTCATGCTGGAAACCTTGCTAAGCATCACAGAATCCACACAGGAGAGAAGCCGTTTGAGTGTCTGGAATGTGGAAAGAGGTTCAGTCAAGCTGGAAGCCTTGCTTATCATCACAGAATCCACACAGGCGAGAAGCCATTTGAATGTCTGGAGTGTGGAAAGAGGTTCAGTGATTCTGGAAGCCTTGCTAAGCATCACAGGACCCACACAGGTGGGAAGCCATTTGAATGTCTGGAACGTGGAAAGAGGTTCAGTTGTTGTGCTAGCCTTGCTAATCACAAAATCCACACAGGCGAAAAGCCATTTCAATGTCTGGAATGTGGAAAGAAGTTCAATCATGCTGGAAACTTTGCTTATCATCAGAGAATCCACACAGGGGAGAAGCCATTTGAATGTCTGGAGTGTGGAAAGAGGTTCCGTGATTCTGGAACCCTTGCTAAGCATCACAAAATCCACACAGGCGAGAAGCCATTTGAATGTCTGGAGTGTGGAAAGAGGTTCGGTGAAGCTGGAAACCTTGCTAGCCATCACAGGA
Organism: Phrynocephalus forsythii; assembly: GCA_029282475.1. Lineage (NCBI taxonomy): Eukaryota > Metazoa > Chordata > Lepidosauria > Squamata > Agamidae > Phrynocephalus > Phrynocephalus forsythii. Next base: position 12,501,922 of record JAPFRF010000024.1, read on the forward strand.
CCCACACAGGCGAGAAGCCGTTTGAATGTCTGGAGTGTGGAAAGAGGTTCAGTCAAGCTGGAAACCTTGCTAGCCATCACAGGACCCACACAGGGGAGAAGATGTTTGAATGTCTGGAGTGTGGAAAGAGGTTTAGTCATGCTACAATCCTTGCAAACCATCACAGGACCCACACAGGCGAGAAGCCATTTGAATGTCTGGAGTGTGGAAAGAGGTTCAGTCAAGCTGGAAACCTTGCTAGCCATCAGAGAACCCACACAGGGAAAAAGCCATTTGAATGTCTGGAGTGTGGAAAGGGGTTCAGTGAAGCTGGTCACCTTTCTAGCCATCACAGGATCCACACAGGTGAGAAGACATTTGAATGTCTGGAGTGTGGAAAGAGGTTCAGTCATGCTGCAATCCTTGCAAACCATCACAGGACCCACACCGGCGAGAAGCCATTTGAATGTCTGGAGTGTGGAAAAAAGTTCCGTGATTCTGGAAGCCTTGCTTATCATCACAGAATCCACACAGGGGAGAAGCCATTTGAATGTCTGGAGTGTGGAAAGAGGTTCAGTTATTCTAAAAGCCTTGCTGATCATCACAAAATCCACACAGGTGAGAAGCCATTTCAATGTCTGGAGTGTGGAAAGAGGTTTAGTCAAGCTGGGACCCTTGCTCGTCATCTGAGAATTCACACAGGCGAGAAGCCGTTTGAATGTCTGGAGTGTGGAAAGAGGTTCGGTCAAGCTGGAAGCCTTGCTAGCCATCACAGGACCCACACAGGCGAGAAGCCATTTGAATGTCTGGAGTGTGGAAAGAGGTTTGGTCAAGCTGGAAGCCTTGCTATCCATCACAGGACCCACACAGGCGAGAAGCCATTTGAATGTCCGAAGTGTGGACAGAGGTTCAGTCAAGCTGGACACCTTGCTAAACATCACAGGACTCACACATATGAGAAGCCTCTGGAATGTCAGAACTGAGAAGCCTCTTTCTGTCATTCTGGTTGCCTGTTGTGTTCTGAATAAGGTTCAAGGTACTGGTTTTGACTTCCAAAACACTCCACGGCTTGGGACCCGAGTACCTGAAAGAGTGTCATATTATTTCCACAGTGTCACACATTTCAAGACAGGCATGCACCCAGATGCAACATGTAAAAAGTTCCCCATTTCACATGAAGTTGGAGCATTTAAAATAGTTTTACCTTGCTTACTCAAGATACACTACTTGCATACCATCTATTTGTTAATCATTTTGGACAACACCTTAAGCAAGCAAGTAAATAAATAAATAAATAGAATATGAAGCAAATTCCCACTAATTCAGACCTTGGGCAAGATATTGCAGAGGACACTTGAAAAGTAGTTCCTTTTTCTTTATCAGGCACAGTACAAAACAAGGAAGTTAAGAAACCAGTTATCTGCCTTTTCCCCGAAAGCTTTGAAATGTGTTAACAATTTGAAATGAATTTATAGATCTTTAATGATGAATTATAAATTTCTTATTGCCAATGGTTACACTGGTTATTGGTTGGACACATATGAATAGATGTTTCAGAGAGGGTAGCTATATTTGTCTTTCCAAGATTTTTAGGCAAAAATCAAAGAAACATAACACAAAACAAAACAAAAGATACAAAAACATGTGGCAGCTTAAAGACTAACTTTCATATTTTAATGTAACATTTCGTGGACACGTCTACTTCTTCAGACATAACACCTGATCATATATAATGTCATGTATAATGATATAATTTGTTATAGCTGACATATGCTGATGTAACCTGATGTAATGTCCAGTGCTATAATGTTGTGTGATGGCTGCAAAGAGTTGTATACAAGGGAGATGTTACAAGTGAGGTTTATCTGCTGGAAGTCAAATCACTTTACTCTGTCTATTGCCATGTTAAACTCTCTGGCTGATGTAATTCTGTGTTGCATGCTTTGTATATATTGCAACTGAATTTCTAATACACTGCCATATGATTTTTATGTACAGTGGAACCTTGACTTACGTCATTAATCCGTTCCAGAAGTCTAGACATAAGTCAAACATGCCTTAAGTCAAACAAACTTTTCCCATAGCAAGTAATGGGAAAGTGGATTAATCCATTCCAGATTATGAAAAAGACCCCCGAAAACAGCAATTTAACACAAATTTGACTGGGATAGGAGATTCCTTCCGGGGATGTAAATGAAATGTCTCTTGAAAGAGAGGAGGAGGCAGTGGAATTATAGTCCACAAGTTATACGCCTCCTCTTTTTAATGTTCATAGCAACAATGTCTAACATTTAAGTTTTACTGATTTTTAACCTAATGTTCCAAGTTCTGAACAACTCTATGCTTACCATTAGAGTCCCACAAACTGTAGAGCTCCCCAACTAAAATGCTTCCATTGTGGACCAGAATTTTGCAGCCAGATTTTTTACAAGACTGAGCCGACTGTCTAACCAGTGAGGCCAGTCCCGAGCTCCCGGCCCTTCTTCTCCTCCAGCAGCAGCAGCGGCTTCGGTGAGGCTGAGGACCAGCTCCAGGTGCTCGGAGCTGGCCTTGCCGAAGCCGCTGCTGCCAGAGGAGAGGAAGAAGGCAGGAGCAGTTTGGCGACAGCAGCCGCGATGCTGGGTCGTGGCTGCCGCCTGATTCTGGGGCCTTGTGCCGGGGATCCGAGCTGTAAGTCAAAGCCTGCAATGCAAGTCAAACAGGCACCTTCTTGCTGCAAGTCAAATATGCTGCAAGTCAAGCAGTATGTAAGTCAAGGTTCCACTGTATACTTCTTGTGTGTGTGTGCGTGCGTGTGCGTGCGCGCACGGGCGCGCACGCACACCTAGGAAAATGTTTGGGGAGAGAATACATCTTATACACCCTGGCAGGACAGAGGCCTCCCTTTCTACTCCTGAGTCAATCTAGGGAGACTTCCCTTTTCTCTCTGTTCTCATTTCATCTCTTCCAAGACTTTTTAAAAATGCTTTTGAATGGCTTTAATTCAGTGCTCTGTGCTTCTGTATTGTTTCATGTAGCAAAGACTTGATGAAGTGTTTTCAATTGTAGTTGTGTAATAGAATTTGAAAGCGTAAATGGAAAACAGCGTTTCCTTGCAGCCATGCCATTCCACTTGGCCCCGGAATTGCACAACACATGTGCGGTGGGGCGGGGTGGGGCCATTTGGATTCCTCCAAGGCAGCAAGTTCCGCTTCCTAGAGTGGCAGGAAATGAAGGCTATCAAGAGTTCCACTTCCTAGAGTGGCAGGAAAAGAAGATTCTCTATGGTTGCTAGAAGGAGGGAACAGAGACCCCCCTAGGAGGAGGAGGTACATTTTGCAATTGGGGGGGCAGTGCTATGGGGGAGTGCAGGGGGGGAGGTTGCATGCGAGGGGTGTTGGAGACACAAAGGGGAAAATCCTCCTCCTTCCCTGTTCTCCCCCGCTTTAATATGGAAGGAGGAGGAAGGAGGAGAGGGGTGAAACCGACCCCCCCTTTTGGGAGTAATTAGGGTCCGGTCCAGTCAAATAACGCCTCCTCCTCCTCCTTCCCTATATTTATCTCAGAAATATTGTGATGGGGTTGCTGCATGGCAGGGGTTGGACTGGATGGTTGTTGAGGTCTCTTCCAACTCTGTGATTCTACAATTCTATGAAACGTTAAAGAGGGCACCAGCAGTTAAGAAAAGTATATAAATAGTCATGTACGGCAGACTGTCTAAAAGTTATCAGGGATGGTAACTAACAATTGATAACATAGTGTCAGGGACTTGCACAATACCGACTCTTTGGCTTAGAAACATAGAAACATAGAGTTGGAAGAGACCTCAAGGACTATCCAGTCCAACCCCTACCCATGCAGAAACCCCCATCACAATATTTCCGACAGATGGCCATCCAGAGTCTGCTTAAAAACCTCCAAAGAAGGAGATTCCACCACCCTCTGTGGCAGCATATTCCATTGCCGAACAGCTCTAAGTGTCATGAAGTTCTTCCTAATGTTCAAATGGAATCTCTTTTCCTGTAGTTTGAAACCATTGCCCTGAGTCCTAGTCTCTGAAGCCATGGAAAACAAACCTGTTCCCTCCTCCATATGACATCCTTTAAAATATTTAAACATAGCTATCATATCCCCTCTCAGCCTTCTTTTTGAAAGGCTAAACATTCCCAGCTCCCTAAGCCATACCTCATAAGACATTTCTTCCAGACCTTCAACCATCCTGATCACCCTCCTCTGGACCCGCTCGAGGTTGTCAACATCCTTTTTCAATTCAGGCGCACAGAACTGGTCATAGGACTCCAGGTGGGTTCTGACCAGAGCAGAATAGAGTGGTACTATCACTTCCCTTGATCTAGAGACACTATGGTTGTGTTTTTATTTGCAAGGTGAAGGGACTTCCGGTGCCCGTCGGAGTGGCTGTGGTGAGCTTTCTGCCCACATTTTATCTAAAAACTGTTCCTTGTGTGTGGAACCAACTCCGTAACTTCTATCAAAAGACAACTGACTGCTTTTGGGAGTTGCCGATAAGCCTGTCTCCTTTTTATGGAAAAGGGAAAGTGCACAGAGAAGCGAATTGAATCCTGACCGTGCAACTGCAATCAACAGACACTGAAACTTACAGACCGGGAGTGCGGAGAGTGTTTGTTTCTCAGGGAAAATCCTTGTGCATGTCCTTGGGGCGGATGTCTGCAGGCTCACAACTGGCTACAGTGAGTAAAAGGCTTCGAATGACCAGGTGGAATAACTTACCTGTAAAGGTTTAAACAGCTTACTGGGGCTAAGATTGTTTTCCACAATAGAGGGGTGCAAGGTCACACAGATTGTCTTTTCCAAGGGGCGACCTGTGGCCACAGATCTCTGTGCTTCCTTTGGTCCCCACCTCCCTCCCTTCTTCCCTCCCTTGGTCCACACCTCCCTCCTTCCCTCCCTTCCTTGTTCCCCACCTCCTTCCTTCCTCTCTTGGTTTCCATCTTCCTCCCTCACTCCCTTGGTCCCCACCTTCCTTCCAGCGGGTGGGGTTGCAAGGGGTCAGTGGGTGGGGCTTATGGGTCAATGGGTGGGGCTTGCAGTGGGGGGGGTAGGGTTGGGGAGCAACCGGCCCCTGACACATTCTCAGCCACCAAATCTGGCCCTCCTTAAAAAATGTTTGGGCACCCCTGGCTTACTGGGGTGTTTTCCACAATAGCGGCCACTGATTGCAGGCCCAAGTGAAATCCTCAAGTATCGGCAGAAAACGATCACCAAGGAAGGGTATTGTGGGGACCGTGCAAGACCTGTATTTCCTCCTCTTGAGCTGTAATACCTGTATCAGCCATGTCTACACTTCAGCCCTCTAGATATTTTGGACCACAACTCCCACAGTCCTTTGCCATTGCCAATCTAAGCTAAGGATTCTGGGAGCTGTGGTCCAAAACATCAGGAGGGCTGAAGTTTGGCCATGCCTGACTTATATGCTCTTTGTCCCTCCTGCCTTCCTTCTCCTTCCACCCCCTCCATGGAAGTGTGAAGGGGGCCGTCTCTCCCTCCCTTCTCTCTGGTCTCTGGGGGAGCTCCGTGGTTGCCTGGCCTCCTCCAGAATTTCTCCTTTGAAGGAGGGAGGGGTGGGAGGGCATTTTAGGATGGAGTGAGGGTGGAGATACGGGGGGAAGGGGATCTTTGATGTGATCTGGATGGCCAAGTGGGCCTTGCATGGGCGCCTGACAAGGGGGGTCAGCAACTTCTTATGTGTCTGTCTGCCCTTGGAGGAAAGGCGGGAAGGAGGGAGAGACCCTGAGGGCACCCCAATAAATAAATAAATAACCAGATTGTTTTCCCTACACCTGTGTTCAGTAGGCTGAAAGAAAACTGCACTGGCTTAAAAATATCTTGTCACTCTGCAGAGCATTTAACCAGCATGCATATAACGGAGCCATGAAACATTAGAAAGAGGGGTGAGTTCTTATGTGACCGCGGCCCACCATGTATGGAGAATATGGAGAACTGGTCCCTGCATGGGGTACCAGATGGTTACCAGGTGAAGAATCTCTGCCACCCTCCCCCCAAAACACCACACTTTAACCCCACCCTACGACCCCAAGGATGCATTTCTGGGTGCCAGAGGGACTCTTCTGAGCTTCCCTTTTAATTTTTTTTTTAAATTAAATTTTATTGTCATTGTGTGTATATATACACAGTATACACATACAACGAAATTCAGACACCCAGAGACCAGATTCAACACACACACACACACACACACACACACACACACACACACACACACACACACACACACACACACACACACAAATCTCCAAACACTCTCACACACATTAAAAAAGCCTTCAACGCACACATAAAAAATCCCCGAACACTCCCCCACCACCACCCCTAAAAACACAAGCATCTACACAACAGGCTAGGTAATCCTGTCCAAGTGCTAACTGCTGGTGGTCCTTGAGTTCATTATTAAGTGCAATTATAGCTCTGGGATAAAAACTGTTCAGAAGACGTGTGGTCCGAGTTTTAATTGTTCTGTATCTTCTGCCAGAAGGCAACAGTTCGAAGAAATTGTGAGCAGGATGAGTAGAGTCTCTCAGAATGTTGTGTGACTTCCTCAAACAGCGAGATGTGAAGATGTCATCCAGGGTTTGTAGTTGGAGCCCGATAACATTCTGAGCAATTTTAATTATTATCTGTAGAGCTTTTTTTGTCCGCTACAGAGCTGCTCCCATACCATGATAGCATACCATAATTTAGGACACTCTCAATGGTGCTGTGATAGTAAGACAGAAGTAGATGCTGAGATAAATCCATCTTCCTGAGCATTCTCAGGAAATAGAGCCTCTTCTGTGCCTTCTTCACAACCATATTGGTGTTTGCAGTCCATGAGAGGTCCTCTGAGATGTAAGTGCCCAGATATTTAAAGCTACCAACCCTCTCCACCTCCTCACCATTTATGTACAATGGTAAATGTACATCTTTCTTCCTCTTAAAATCAATTATAAGTTCTTTAGTTTTTTTGGTGTTAAGTATAAGATTATTTTCTTTACACCACTGAGTCAACCCTTGTACTTCTTTCCTATAAGCAGATTCATCGTTCTTACTAATGAGCCCCACCACTGTTGTATCATCTGCAAATTTGATGATTGTGTTGGAGTTATACAGTGGGGTGCAATCATGTGTGTACAAGGAGTAGAGGAAGGGGCTTAGCACACAACCCTGAGGAGCTCCTGTACTTAATACAAGAGTAGAAGAATGGTTGGAGCCCATCCTTACTGACTGTGGCCTATCAGTCAGAAAATTCCTTACCCACATCTCTCTTCCTTTCCAAGATGGAAGATGAACTTGGTTGGGCACTTTGAGAACCTCGTAAGTTAGGAAAGTTTCTGTATCTCCTCACCCCTTCTTCCCAAAAGAAATCAATATTAGTATGTTTGCGACCTTTAGAGTGCTTGGTGTTAACTTCCTTGACCCTTTGTTAATCCCCATAAAATGGAAATATAATTCAAGTGAATGGAAACTTCCAGAAATAAAAAAGATTTCTCCAGTTTTGCATTAGTGCACATTAAATAACTGTATTATTGGAGAATTCCAAATAATATATGGGTTGTCTTTTCCATATTATATCTTCAGCATTGGCCTCTGAGTTTCCATGACTGAGTGGGGATTCAAACCCGGTTCTTATGAGTTTTAGTCCATCACTCTCCACTACACCACACTGCGGATCATTTGTGGTTTGAATTTTTGTGACTGTTTTTTAACTAATGGTGGTAGGTGATCATTGTTTTTAGTGCAAGAATTAAAAAGTCAAATCAATCAATCAATCAATCAATAAAGTTGATTGCTCTCTTCATTACCTCTGAGCTGCCTTGTCTCTTCACTGGGAGAAAAGTGACTTAAATATGGAGTAAAAACTGAAGAAATAAATAATATCTCTTGCTGTCTTTTGCTCCTTTTCTGTTAATGCTTTCTCTTTTCTCACCTACGATTGGTGCCACAAAGCTTTAAACTAGAGGTTCCCAAAGTGGTCTATATGGATACTCCCAGGGGTCTGTTTCGACTTGCAGACGGTCCATGAGAGCGAGAAAAAAAATTAGGGGTCCACAAATTCTAAATGGGGTCCTCATGAGCGAACGCCATCTAGAAAGGCCACCGTCAACCTTTAGGTGTTCCGTAGATGTCTTAGTACACCTACTTTTGTTTCGGCAGCACTTTCAGCGAGTTTTGAGGCCACAGAAGTTTTGGCGGTGGTTTTTGGAAATTTCAAAACTTTTGGGGTGCATTTCTTAAGCGGTGCAAAGGTAGGGACCTGATCTTGGAGGGTGTGCATGCCTTTAAAGTCAGTTTTGCTTTGTGTGGGTGGTGGTGGTGGTGGTGGGGCCCTGCATTGTTCTTGGGAAACTTATCCTTGCCTCGTACATGTTTTTAAAGTCCGTTTTGCAAAGGTTGGGGGCTCCTGTTTTGCAGCCACATGGCAGATATTTGTGCCTGAGCCATGGTCGTTTGAAATTCTAATCAACTGTAATTACATGCATTTTTCCTGATGGAGTTCCCTTCAGCTTTTTAGCAATCGGTATTATGTACTTAAATCTTTATAGAAAAGATTCAGAGGAAGCCATCCATTCCTCAAAGTCTTTCTTTGCCTCTCTTATCATCTTCTTGCATTTCTTTTGCCAGAGTTTGTGTTCCCTTTTATTTTCCTCATTTGGGGAAGATTTCCATTTACAGAAAGACCTCTCCTTGCAATTTAGAGCCTCTCTAACTCCACTCGTTAACCATGCCAGCATCCCCCTCAAGTTGTTGATCTGGTGGATAGCACACCCCGACTATCACATCGCTCCTTGGACCTGGTAGTTTAACCCACCATGATTCTGGGGTAGAGTCATACCCTCCATCAATCTCCATTCTGCTGGATTTTACCCCTTCTTTGACCTAGATGGCAAATCCGCCCCCCCAGCCACCGTCCCTGCTTGCAAAGGAGGGTCAGAACTTTCCCTTAGAGGCAGAGGGAGGCTCCGGGCGCTTGGCTCGGAGAGGGTTAAAAGCAGCTGAGCTCAGTCAGATTCCTAGAGAGGAAGGAAATAGGGGGAGGCGGGGGGGGGAATGGTCCTCCAACTCCTCCTCCCTCCTTTTTTTCCTGCATTATGACATTAAAAAGAAAGAGGTCTAATTCATAAAGGTTAGCTATACCATTAGGGGAAAAATATATCATAACCTGGCCATTATCACGGATATCAGAGGTTTAAAAGGAGTTGCAGAAGGTGGAATATCTCCAGAGGAAAGCAACCAGCGTGGAGACCAAGCCCTGCAACAAAGATTGTGATTAATGTGGGTGTATTTAGTCTGAAAATGAAAAAACTAAGAGGTGACAGGACCGATATCTTCAAATCACTGGATGGACTGTCATGTGAAAGGTGGAAGAAATTTAGGTCAGGGCTGGCCCCAAGAAGATTCCTAGGCAGATGCCAATGTTGGCTGGTTCATATTACAGTCTAATTCCTGCGTTTTATCACAACGGTCTTCCACCTTTCTCAAATACATTTTACAAAAATATACAGAAATATGTTTCAAGGTTTTCTGCTTCTAGGGTACCTCTTTCCAACTCCTTCCTTCCTCTTCTAAAGGGTTAAATCCTTGGTCACCTGCCTCCCAAACAGCTTCACTCAGGAGGGAGAGAAGTGCCCTTGCCTCCTACTCTTCCTTCCCTCTCCACAGCGCTCCTGCCCAAGTTATATTAAAATATATCAGCTGTACCAAATTGTATTGTTATACAAGGTTTGTGTGGTACAATGGTCCCCCGCCCGTTCAAGGTTCATATACTGCGGACCCAATATATTGTGGGACCGCAGTATCTTAAAAGAGGCCCCCTTGGGTATGGGGGGGAGGCCTGGTTCAGGTCTCCCATACCTACTCCAAGGCCTGTTTCAGGCCTCCCGCAGTTACCCCAGAACAGTCCTGTGAGGACTTTTCTCAGCCTTCTGGCGGCCTGAAAATGGCTTGAGTAAACCAGAAGTCACTTCCGGTTTGCAGAAAATCATTTCTGAGGCCTCCGAGGGCTTTTCTAGGTATGTCGGAGGCCTCAGAAATAATTCTCCGTGATTTGAAAGTCACCTTTTGGGGCCTCCAGAAGACATGGGAAGGCCCTCGCAGGCCCATTCAGGGCATCACCAGGCTGGGGGTAAGTACAAGGGCACACAGTTGGCCCTCCCAGTCCTGACCACATATCGCTGATTTTCAACTATCACAGGTCAGGTCACATCCCTAAAGCCCAGAAGGTCAATGTAACTGAAGTTTTTCCAACACTCCAGATTATTCAAGGCATCTCGAATGAGTGAGTCCTAAAAATGCAAAAGAAAGGCAGCTAGAATGACAGAAACTGGCCCCTCAGTTCTGACATTCAAATGGCTTCTCGCCTGTGTGGGACATTTGATGCTTGCCAAGGCTCCCAGCTTCAATGAACATCATTCCACACTCCAGACATTCAAAAGGGTTGTTGCCTGTGTGTGTTTTGTGATGCTTAACAAGGCTTCCAGAATCAATGAACGTCTTTCTGCACTCAAAACATTCAAATGGCTTTTGGCCTGTGTGGGTTTTGTGATGAGTAACAAGGCTTCCGGGTAGACTGAACCTCTTTCCACATTCCAGACATTCAAATGGCTTTTCGCCTGTGTGGGTTCTGTGATGCTTAGCAAGGCTTCCAGATTCACTGAATGTCTTTCCACACTCCAGACATTCAAATGGCTTCTCACCTGTGTGGGTCCTGTGATGCTTAGCAAGACTCCCAGCTTCACTGAACGTCTTTCCACACTCCAGACATTCAAATGGTTTCTCTCCTGTGTGGCTTCTGTGATGACTAACAAGGTTTCCATCTTCACTGAACCTCTTTCCACACTCCAGACATTCAAATGGCTTCTCACCTGTATGGGTCCTGTGATGGCTAGCAAGGTTTTCAGCTCGACTGAACCTCTTTCCACACTCCAGACATTCAAAGGGCTTCTCACCTGTGTGGATCCTGTGATGCCTAGCAAGGCGTCCAGCTCGACTGAACCTTCTTCCACACTCCAGACATTCAAACGGCTTCTCACCTGTGTGGATTCTGTGATGCTTAGCAAGGCTTCCAGAAACACTGAAACTTTTCCCACACTCCAGACATTTAAATGGCTTCTCACCTGTGTGGGTCCTGTGATGCGTACGAAGGCTTCCAGAATCACTGAACTTCTTTCCACACTCCAGACATTCAAATGGCTTCTCGCCTGTGTGGGTTCTGTGATGAGCAACAAGGCTTCCAGCTTGACTGAACCTCTTTCCACACTCAAGACATTCAAATGGCTTCTCACCTGTGTGGGTCCTGTGATGCTGAACAAGGCTTCCAGAATCAATGAACCTTTTCCCACATTCCAGACATTCAAAGAGCTTCTCACCTGTGTGGATCCTATGATGCCTAGGAAGGTTTCCAGCATGACTGAACATCTTTCCACACTCCAAACATTCCAATGGCTTCTCACCTGTGTGGGTCCTGTGATGCTGAGCAAGGCATCCATAATCAATGAACGTCATTCCACACTCCAGACATTCAAATGACCTCTTCCCTCTGTGCATTCTCAGGTGTATAGCTAGGTCCCTGGAATGACTAAACCTCTTTCCACACTCTAGGGATGTCCATGGGTTCCCCCCTTAGTGAAGTTTCCTATGGGAATAAGTTGTTGAGGTGCTAGTAAAAGATTTTCCACTCTTGGCATCCTCATTCCTTTCTTCTCCTTTTGATGTTTTCCGAACTGTTTGATATTTGTCCTGACAAGTAATAGATTTGTCCATCCTTACATCTATTTTCCTTATAAGCTTTTTCCTTCTGGTTTGATTCTCAACACCCTCTTTTGCATCTGAATGTTCAACCTCTTCCTCTGACACTTGGTGTCTTCCTCTTTTATTGCTTCTCTACAGCATCTTACCTGCAAAATATAAGGGACCACAAAAATGGAGTTTCAAATCAAGTAACAAATGCAATGCACTGCCATGGAGGAGGCAGGAGAATGAAACACAGCTCCAGGATGGACCTGCCTCCACCAACCTCAGTGAGGAGCCCCATTGTGGCACCAGTGGATATCCTGAGGAAAACCAGGGGATTTAATCACACTCTACCTGTGACAACCTCTGAGGAAATTGTTCCTGTCCATTCTGGTTAAAGTCTAGTGAGATTCAGGGTAGGAAATCGATCAAAATTGTTCCATAGCCTTCATATAATATGTATAGATCATTTTGGATTTAACTCACAGAAAGTTGCCTTGGCTGATCATACCTCTTCCATATGAATTTATGGTGTTTATGATCACCTTCAAAGCAACCACTCAGACAGCTTGGTTATTTTGAGGGATCATTGCTCTTCATTGGCAGGAAAAAACAAATGGTCATATTTATTTTGATATGCAGAGAGCTTCAAAGTAATAACAGCAAGAAACAGAATGTGCTGTTTATATACTGCCCCATAATGCTTAAAGCACTCTCTGGGCAGTTTACAGTTTAATTATGCAGGCTACGCACTGCCCCACCACCACACGAGCTGGGTAATCATTTTTCTGTCCTCAGATAAATCTACAAGAGAACCAGAAAAGCAAAACCTCTTATTTTCTCTAACCACTCTAAAGAGGCTCTCCTGTGCAGTCACCCCATAGGAGAATAGGATGTTTTCTGAAATTAGTATTGCAAGCCTGGAGGGCGGTACAGAAGAACATCCTCCCCAGATAATTGACGTGTCGCATTGATTATCATTTTATTTTTATACCACTGTTTATGGCTGGGCGGGGTAAGATGCCTTCACTCACACTGTAGGTGACTCAGAGCAGTTGCAGTACTGTATATGAATGCATAAAATAAATCAAGAAAGTAAAAAGCCTTCTTCATGATACATGCTGAGGATCCTTACACAGACAGATTTTGTTCCCAGAATCTCTTTCCACAGAGATCTCCAGCCTAGACTGAGAAGATCCCACTTGTTGTGGGCAAAATAGGGGGCCACCTCCACAGAGGACACCGAGAGCTGAAAATAGAAATCAAATTTAAAACGAAAGGCACTGTGTATGTCTCAGAACTCTTCTAACTGTAGGAACATTGGCAGCTACTACAGTATCTTCTAACCTTCATCCCCATTAAGGGCTTCCTTTTCTACTAACAGGAGAGCTGAAAATGGGGGCAGAAAGATGAGTTTCTAAGAACTGAAAAGGAACCAGCCTTTTGTAAAGTAAATGCCCTGAATTGTGTATCCTGGACCAAACCACCTGTCTTGCAGCAGAGAGAACATGCAGGAAGATCCTGCTTCTTTGGGGATGTTTCTAACTCTGCTGAAAAACATCAGCTGTGTGTGTGCCTTTCTTCCTTTCAGAAAACACCATGTGGGAAAGGAACACCACAGAGATTATCCTGAGGGAGGCAGGGAGGAAATTGACCCCAACGCTCCTGCAGTCTATTCCCCCAAATTATTTACTTATTTCAAATACTGTTGTCCTGCTTTTGTTATTAAAAAGAGGCCCAGATTGGCTCAATTCTGCTTAGTGGTTTGGGCCTCACTTATTCAGGAGGCATAAAAATACTACAGTAACCCCCCGCCGCCGATCGCAGGGGTTAGGGACCCACCCCACCCGCGATCCATGAAAATCTGCGATATGCGAAAGCGGGGCGGGGGGGCAGGGTGGGGGCGATCGCAGCCTGAGACGTTTTGCCCCTTCTCCGTTGAAAAGCATTGCAATGCTTTCCAATGGGGAAAATTTCTCCATTCAAAAGCATTGGCAATGCTTTTCAATGGAGATTGTGGCAGCCCCCGCACGGCCCTGAGACTTCTTGGAGGGGGCACGGGGGTGGCGGGGAGCGACCCGATCACCCCCGCCCCCAACGGTGCAGGTACTGCGATCACGGGATGTAGCGGGGTCGCGTGGCCTGAACCGTGAAATGGCGGGGGGGGGGGTCACTGTATATAACTGCATTCAGGATCTAGTGCATTTGAGGGGGAGCATCCGGTCAACTGCCCAGGTTGCTTCTGAGAGAAGGGCTGGAGAGAGAGGAGAGAGAGAGAGAGAGAGAAGGGCCCCATGGGACCCCCCTCCCATTCCTCCAAAATGCCGATCTGCCCCTGGAGTTGTTCTTTTGGGGGTCAGTTGCCTTCTCTCTCCCCCCCCCACCATTCCCTGTCCTGGTTCGGCCTTAAAAGCTTCACCCTCCTTACTTTTTCCTTGGGGAGAGGGGGGAAGAGAAAGGTTAAGAGGAGGGTTTGCCTTGATCGGACCCCCAATTCCTCCAAAAGGGGGGAGTTTAGTTTTCCCTTCTTCTCCTCCCTCCGCCTTCCAAATTAAAGAAGGAAGAGAAAGAGAAGGAGGGGGCAGATTTTCCCCATTGCATCTCCAACGCCCCCCTTCTCTTCACTTGCAACCTCTCTCCCCCATTGCACTCCCCTCCCCATATAATCTCCCCCCCCCATTGCACAACCCTCCTCCTCCTCCTGGGGGGGGTTGTCTCCTTTTTCTCCTTCCAGGAACCATAGAGAGTCTTTTGGATTGGGGGGTGGAACGCCACGTGGAGAGCAAATCCCCCTCCCTGGGTAGCTCTTCGTTTCCTGCCACTCTAGGAAGTGCAACTCGCTGCCTTGGCGGAATCTGAATGCCTCTCTCCCCCCTCCGTTTTCTCTGCCTCCCTTCTGGCTCTGCGAGGGAGGGGAGGGCCAAGTCAAGGCAAAGCCCCCTGCGGCCTCCGGACATACACGCTAGTCTCCGTTTTCTAGCCGAAGAGCCAGTGTTGTGCAAGTCCGGGGCCACGTGGTCGGCATGGCTGCAAGGAAACACTCTTTTACCTTCTGGCTTTTTACGGCGGTTTTCCCTAATCATCTGTTTGCATTTTTACAGGCTTTCCAACCAGGCTCAGTTAGGGAGGAGCTGGGGTTTAATCAGGGAGCTCACTCCGCTGAGCGGCAGCACCCGGATTCGAACCGCTGAGCTTCCCGACATTGCAGCCACGCGTTCAGGGAGCCCAGCACCAAAAGGCAGGCAGGCAGGCAGGCAGGGAGGGAGTGAAGGGGGAGACCCGCCTTCCTCCTCCTCCTCCTCAATTCCCTGCTCTCAGTACTTGCATGCTGCGGGACCAAGGAGACCCAAGGCTCAAATGCTTTGGCTCAGCCAAAGAAAACTTGGGGAGGGGAGGAAAAAGAGTGTGGGAGGAATTCCTTCTAAATCCAGACCCAAAGGAGGGGGTCAGATCTCAAGAGGAGGGTTGTCTTGTGGGCGGGGAGGGGGTTCCCCCTGTCCTCCCTTCTCCCCCTAAAAGATGGTGCTTCCTGCAATGCAATGCAATTCGAGAAGGTGTGGGGAGGGTTATATACCCTCATGGATAGAAGCCCCTTCCCGCCCTCTTCTATGGAGTTTCATTTCCTGCCACTCTAGGAAGCTGTGCTTGCTGCCTGTCCTCCCCATGAAACCCCACACACCTCCCTCCCAAAATGCCCCTAGGTGGGAGGGGGGAATGATCCAGCCCTGGAGAAGACGGCCTGGTTCTTTTTTTTTTTTTTTTTTTTTTTTGGGGAAGGGGGGGTCTGGTGTTCTCCCCCCCCCATTCTTTGTCCTGTTTTGGCCCTAAAAGCAGCTTCCTCCGCCCTTTTTCCTTGTAGGGGGGGAGAGAAAGGGAAGGGGAACATATGAACAGCCTTGCTGGAACAGGCTGCAGCCCATCCAACCCAGCCCACGCCCTTCTCTGACTCCCTTCTGGCTGAGCAGCTCCTGGGATTCGAACCGCTGAGCTCCCCAACTTTGCAGCAGACCATTTCAGGGATCCCAGCCCCAAAAGGCAGACAGGGAGGGACTGAGGAAAAGGGGTTTCCACCTTCCTCCTCCTCCTCCTCCTAGTGGCATTGTCAGGATCCGGCCCTGAATCGGAGGCACATGCCCCTTCTGGGAAACTCAAGGGTTGGGGGAATATGGGGGCAGGCCTTCCTCCTCCTCCTCCTCCTCCTTCCCAGTACCCAGAAAAGGGAGCCCCCCAAACCTTGCAACCCCTCCTCCTGCCCCCACCTTTTTCCTCATCTTCCTCTCCTCTCTTGTTTCTTCTTTACAGCATCTTACCTGCAAAGTACACTGGTACCTTCTATAAAGGAATTAATTGAGTCCAAGTTCTGTTAAGCAAATTTTCCTTTATACAAATTTCCCATAAGAATGCATTGAAAACGGAGTAATCTCCAATCGCGACAATTTTTATGTTGTACAGATTCACCGCATAGGCAATTCTGTTAAGCAAATTTCCCTTATCTCTGGAATTTTTTATGTTGTACAGATTTTGTTATACAAACTGTTTGTTATATAGGAATAGGAATAGGAATCTTTATTGTCATTGCCCCCTTGCAGGAACAACGAAATTTTGTGGTTGCTATATTCAACTCATTTAAAATATCACATAGATTTAAAAACAGGTATAACACATAATAATATGACATAAAATGACTAAAATATGACATATAAAATAAGCTGACTTCAAAGTCCAGAATTTCCGTTTAAGGCCAATATTGCTCTAAAAAAGAAGCTATTTTTGAGATGGTTTGTTCTCACCCTCACTACTCTATATCTCCGTCCTGATGGCAGCAACTCGAAGAGGTGATTACCAGGATGTGATGGATCTCTTAATATATCTAATGCTTTACAGTGGCACCTGGTAGTATAAATTTGTTCTAGGGTGGGGAGTGAACAGCCCACAATACTCTCTGCAATTTTTATGATTCTGTGCAACACTGTCCTATCCCGGTGGGTACAACTTCCATACCACACACATAACCCATAAGTAAGCACACTCTCAATTGCACAATGATAGAAGGCCAGCAGCAGCTTTTGTGGAAGATGGTTTTTCCTTAAAGGTCTCAAGAAAAATAATCTCTGCTGAGCCTTCTTTGCAAGCCCCCTTGTGTTGACACTCCAGGACAGATCCTCCTGTAACTCAATGCCCAAAAATCTAAAACCTGTAACCCTCTCCACACTAGTCCCATCAATCACCAGTGGTTGAATATCAGTTTTCTGCCTCCTGAAATCCACCACAAGCTCCTTTGTCTTCTTTATGTTTAGGTGCAAGTTATTTATTCTGCACCACTTGGTCAACCTCTCCACTTCATCTCTGTAAACCATCTCACTCTCCTTGCCAGAGATGAGCCCAATCACAGTTGTGTCATCTGCAAACTTAATGATCCTATTGCTAGGATAGGCAGAGACACAATCAAACGTGTAAAGAATATAAAGGAGTGGGCTAAGTACACATCCCTGTGGTGTTCCAATGTTGGTACTAAGAGTATTAGAGGTGTAAGGGCCCAACCGGACCCTCTGATAACGTTCTGACAGAAAATCCAAGATCCAGCCACAAAGTGATGGTGGAAGTTTAGAGATCCAGTTTAGAGATCAAATGTCGTGGAAGAATGGTGTTAAAAGCCGAGCTAAAATCCACAAAGAGCAATCTAGCATAGCCACCCCACCCCACCCCGCTCCAGATGTTCAAAACAGCATGAAGAGCACACGCCACAGCATCCTCTGTTGATTTCTTTTTATAGGCGAATTGGAATGTGTCCAGTCCCTCTGGTAAACAGGCAATAACATAGTTCTGTACCAACTTTTCAAAGCACTTCATGATTACAGATGTAAGTGCTACTGGACGAAAGTCATTCAAGTTTTCCGGATTTGGTTTTTTTTTGGTATCGGAACAATAATGGCAGACTTTAGGCATGATGGCACAATAGCTTGGGATAGGGATCGATTCAAAATCCCAGTGAAAACTGCTAATTGATCTGCACAATCCTTCAATACCCTTCCGGCAACTCCATCTGGCCCCGTAGCCTTCCTTGGGTTGATCCCCTTCAACACCTTCCTCATCTCTCCCTCCTCCACATTAAAAATTACATTCCCTTGTGCCGATGCTGATAACAATAGTGAAGGTGGCAGAAACTCTGCTGATGTCTCTACTGATGTTGCTTCAAAACAGGCAAAAAAGGCATTCAGTTCCTCTGCCAAGGATACCCTTCCCTCAGCTACTGGGGAAACTTTAGATTTGTACCCAGTCATTTCCTGTACACCGCCACACCTCCCTAGTGTTGTTACGCTGAAAATTATTCTCCAGTCTCTGCCTGTATGCCTCTTTAGCCACACGGATGCCCCTCTTCAGATCCGTTCTGGCTGCACTATACAGTGACCTGTTTCCACTTATAAAAGCAGCATTTCTTGCCTTTAGCAGCTCCCGAACCTTCCTTGTCATCCAGGGTTTCCTGTTTGGATAGATCTTTATCTGGCGCTTTTGTGTTACACTGTGTATTAGAAATTCAGTTGCAATATATACAAAGCATCCAACACAGAATTACATCAGCAAGACTGTTTAACATGACATCAGACTGAGTAAAATGATCTGACTTACAGCAGATAAACTTCACTTGTAACATCTCCCTTATATACAACTCTTGCAGCAATCACAGACTACATTGCAGCTTGGGACACTACATCAAGTTATATTAGAATATATCAGCTGTATCAAATTGTATCATTATATAAGACATTATATATTATAGGTGCTGAAACCTATGAAGCATGGGTCGTTAGCTATGGCCTTGCGGGTGAAGGCTTTTTGATTTGTCTAGGTATTGTTCAAAGCACAAACTGATAAGTAGCAGATGGACTATGCCTGAGGCCCCCACTTCTGTTGAGAGAGGAGGTTTTAATGCTCACATGAATGGTTTCCCTGACTCCTCTCTCAAACCACCTATCTTCTTTGTCTAGTATGTGTACAACCTCATCTTTGAATGTGTGCCCTTTGTCCTGCTAATGCAGGTGTACTGCTCATTCTGGTCTTGAGCTGTTACCCCTCCTATGTTGGGCCATCCCTCTGTTTAATGGCTCTTAGCACCAATGCCCTAACAATAGTAAAGAGAAGATTAAGAGAAGACAGCACCCTCACCTCCAGAAGCAGCCTCAACCCAGACCAGATATGCCTCTCCTGGACCTGTGTCTGAACACTACATATTTCATGTACAGAGGGGATTTCTACAGATAGAAGCATGGTTGTGCCATGGGGTCCCCACTGTCACCAATTGTTGCCAACCTATACATGGAAGAAGTGGAGAAGAAGGCACTTAACACCTTCCCAGGGACAACACCATGCCAATGGTTCAGGTATGTAGATGATACCTGGGTGGAAATCAAGACTTAGGAAGTACAGGCCTTTACAGACCACATCAATGTGGTGGAACTTAATATAAAGTTCACTAGGGAAGACACCCAAGACAACAGGCTGGCTTTCCCGGATTGTGAAGTCATCATCAGACCTGACCGTGGCTTGGGAGTAGAACTTTACAGGAAACCCACCCACCCAGATCAGTACTTACTGTTTATTTATTTATTATTATATTTATATACCGCCCCATCTTCCGAAGCGGAACTTGGGGCGGTGAACAGTAAAAATAGACAACAGCAAACAAACATAAAATAGAGACAAACTACCAATAAAAGTAGGGGGGTGCCCTCTGCTAAGACACATAGCAGAGAACATCCCCACCTCCACAGAAGCCAAGAAGAAGGAAGACAGGCACCTGATGACAGCACTTAAGGCCTGTGGATATCCAAAGTGGACCTTCAACAAAGCAGTGGGCCATCTCAGAAGAACAAGGGATCAGCCTGACACCCAGACCCGATGGAAGAACCTGGTCATTCCCTACATGGCTGGAGTGTCTGAGAAGCTTAAAGGGATTTTTGGCAAATACCACATCCCTATTTATTTCAAACCCACAAACGAACTAAGGCAGAGATTTGTCTACCCCAAGGACCCGATACCAAAACAATAAAGGAGCAATATAGTATATGTGGTCCAATGCAGTGAGGAGTGTGCAGATGTCTACATGGGAGAAACTAATCAGCCATTAAACAGAAGGATGGCCCAACATAGGAGGGGTAACAGCTCAGAACCAGAACCAGCCGTACATGTCCATTTGAAGGACAAAGGGCACACATTCAGACATGAGGACGTACATTTTTAAATAGAGAAGATAGGTGATTTGAGAGAGGAGTCAGGGAAACCACTTATGTGAACATTGAAACCCCCTCTCTCAACAAAGGTGGGGGCCTCAGGCATAGTCTATCTGCGACTTATCAGGGTGTGCTTTCAACAATGCCCAGGAAAATCAAAAAGCCTTCATCACCAAGGCCATAGCTAATGACCCATACTTTAGAGATTTCAGTAACTTAGGCCAGGCATGTTGGGGGGGGGGTAAGTACAAGAGCCCCCAGTTAGGACTCCAAGCCCGACCCAACCTGCATCCGCATATCACGGATTTTGAATTATCGAGGGTCAGGGTGGGTCCCTAGCCCCCACAATGGGGGGGAGGTCAGTGTACCTGAAGTTTTTCCAACACTCCAGATTTTTCAAAAACTTCTCGAATGAGTGGGTCCTAAGATGTGAAAGAAAGGCAACCAGAATGATAGAAACTGGCCCCTGACTACTGACATTCAAATGGCTTTTTGCCTATGTAGGTGCTGTGATGGTTAGCAAGTTGTCCAGAGAGACTGAACCTCTTTCCACACTCCAGACATTAAAATGGCTTTTTGCCTGTGTGGGTTCTGTAATGTGTAGAAAGGTTTCCAGCTTGACTGAACCTCTTTCCACACTCCAGACATTCAAATGGCTTTTCGCCTGTGTGGGTTCTATGATGCTTAGAAAGGCTTCCAGAATCATGGAACCTTTTCCCACACTCCAGACATTCAAATGGCTTTTCACCTGTGTGGCTTCTGTGATGCCTAGAAAGTTGTACAGAGTAACTGAATCTCTTTCCACACTCCAGACATTCAAATGGCTTCTCGCCTGTGTGGGTTCTGTGATGCTCAGCAAGATGTCCAGAGTGACGGAACCTCTTTCCACACTGCAGACATTCAAATGGCTTCTCGCCTGTGTGGCTTCTGTGATGCCTAGAAAGGTGTCCAGAGTAAGTGAATCTCTTTCCACACTCCATACATTCAAATGGCTTCTCGCCTGTGTGGGTTCTCTGATGCGTAGCAAGGCTTCCAGAAACACTGAACCTTTTCCCACAAACCAGACATTCAAATGGCTTCTCGCCTGTGTGGGTTCTGTGATGAGTTGCAAGGCTTCCAGAATCACTGAATGTCTTTCCACACTCAAGACATTTAAATGGCTTCTCACCTGTGTGTGTCCTGTGATGCCTAGCAAGGATTCCAGCTTGACTGAACCTCTTTCCACACTCCAGACATTCAAATGGCTTCTCGCCTGTGTGGCTTCTGTGATGGCTAGCGAGGCATCCAGCTTGACTGAATCTCTTTCCACACTCCAGACATTCAAATGGCTTCTCGCCTGTGTGGGTTCTGTGATGCTCAGCAAGATGTCCAGAGTGACTGAACCTCTTTCCACACTGCAGACATTCAAATGGCTTCTCGCCTGTGTGGCTTCTGTGATGCCTAGAAAGGTGTCCAGAGTAAGTGAATCTCTTTCCACACTCCATACATTCAAATGGCTTCTCGCCTGTGTGGGTTCTCTGATGCTTAGCAAGGCTTCCAGAAACACTGAACCTTTTCCCACAATCCAGACATTCAAATGGCTTCTCGCCTGTGTGGGTTCTGTGATGAGTTGCAAGGCTTCCAGAATCACTGAATGTCTTTCCACACTCAAGACATTTAAATGGCTTCTCACCTGTGTGTGTCCTGTGATGCCTAGCAAGGATTCCAGCTTGACTGAACCTCTTTCCACACTCCAGACATTCAAACAG
This sequence comes from Phrynocephalus forsythii, assembly GCA_029282475.1. Lineage (NCBI taxonomy): Eukaryota > Metazoa > Chordata > Lepidosauria > Squamata > Agamidae > Phrynocephalus > Phrynocephalus forsythii. Next base: position 12,523,622 of record JAPFRF010000024.1, read on the forward strand.
CTTTTCACCTGTGTGGGTTCTGTGATGGGTAGCAAGGTGTCCAGAGTGACTGAACCTCTTTCCACACTCCAGACATTCAAATGGCTTCTTGCCTGTGTGGGTTCTGTGATGCGTTGAAAGGTTTCCAGCTTGACTGAACCTCTTTCCACACACTAGATATGTCAATGGGTTCTCCTCATTTTGAATTTTCTCATGGGAACAAGCTGTTGAGTTTCTACTAATAGATTTGGCATGCTCATTCTTTTCCTCTCCTTTGCATGTTTTCGGAACAGCTTGATCTGCGTTCTGACAAGTAATAAATTTGTCCATCTTTACATCTATCTGTTCTCCACTAAGCTTCGTCTGGTTTGATTCTCAAAAACCTCTTTTGCCTCTGAATATTCAACCTCTTCCTTTGACGCTTGGTGTCCTCCTGTTTTATTGCTTCTCTACAGCATCTTACCTGCAAAATATAAGTGACCACAAAAAACTGAACTTCAAATCAAGTAACCAATCCAATGCACTGCCTTGGAGGATTCAGAAGAATGAAACACAGCTCCAGGCTGGACCCGCCTCTAGCCACATCAGTGAGGAGGCCCATTGTGGCACCAGTGAATATCCTGAGGAAAACCAGGGGATTTAATCACACTCATCCCATGAGGAAATGGTTCCTTTCCATACTGGTTAAAGTCTAGTGAGGTCCAGGGTAAGAAATGGATCCAAATTGCTCCATAGCCTTAATATAATATTTCTATATTATTTTAGATCTAACTCACAGAAAGTTGCCTTGGCTGACCATGCCTCTTTCATATGACTTTATGGTGCTTCTGATCATCTTCAAAGCAGCCACTCAGAGGCTTGGTTATTTTGAGGGATTATTGCTCTTCATTGGCAGGAAAAAACAGATAAACATAATTAATTTGATATATAGAGAGCTTCAAAGTAAGAATAGACAAGCTGCAGAATGTACTGCTTATATAATGCCCCTTAATGCTTAAAGCACTGTCTGGGCAGTTTCCAATTTAATTAGGCAGGCTACGCACTGCCCCACCACCACAAGAGCTGGGCAATCATTTTTCTGTCCTCAGATAAATCTACAAGAAAACCAGAAGAACAAAAAGTCTTATTTTCTCTGACCACTCAAAAGAGGCTCTCCCTCTGCAGTCGCCACACAGCAGAATATATTTTCTGAAATTTGTATTGTGAGCATGGAGGGTGGTACAGAAGAACATCCTCCCTGGATAATTGATCCGTCACATTGATTATCATTTTATTTTTATGTCACTGTTTATGGCTGGGCGGGGTGAGGTGCCTTAACTCACACTGTAAGTGACTCAGAGCATTCACAGTATATGAATACATGAAAAAAATCAGGAAAGTAAAAACTTTCTTCATGACACATGCTGAGGATCCTTACCTGGACAGATTTTGTTCCCAGAATCTCAAAGGGATCTTCTCACACAGAGATTCTCCAGCCTGGACTGAGAAGATCCCACTCTCTGTGTGCAAAATACGGGGTCACCTCCGCAGAGGACACCGAGCAGCTGAAAATAGAAATTAAATTTAAAACGAAAGGCACTGTGTATGTCTCAAGACTTTTTTAACTGTAGGAACATTGGCAGATGCTACTACAGTATCTTCCAACCTTCATCCTCCTTAAGGCCTTCCTTCTCCACTAACAGGAGAGCTGAAAATGGGGGCAGAAAGATGAGTTTCTAAGAACTGAAAAGGAACCAGCCTTTTGTAAAGTGAATGCCCTGAATTGTGTATCCTGGACCAAACCACCTGCCTTGCAGCAGAGAGAACATGCAGGAAGACCCTGCTTCTTTGGGGATCTGTTTCTAACTCTGTTGAAAAACATCAGCTTTGTGTGTGCCTTCCTTCCTTACTTTCAGAAAACACCATGTGGGAAAGGAATACCACAGAGATTCCCCTGAGGGAGGCAGGGAGGAAATTACCACAACTCTCCTGCAGTTTATTCCCCCAAACTATTTATTTAGTTCAAACATTGCTGCCCTGCTTTTCTCCTTAAAAAGAGACCCAGGGTGCCTCAACTCTGCTTAGTGGTTTGGGCCTCACTTATTCAGGAGGCATAAAAATTCTACAGTATATAAATAACTGCTTTCACGATCTGTGTGGCGGGGGATTGCAATTCCAAAATGCCCATCTCTCCAGCCTTCTCCTTTGTTGCTTCCTTGCCCATCAGTTCTTGGATCAGGGCAAGAGAGGCGTTTTTTTGGGGGGGCATCAGGTCAACTGTCCACGTTGCTTCTGAGAGAAGGGCTGGAGAGAGAGAGAGAGAGAGAGAGAGAGAGAGAGAGAGAGAGAGAGAAGGGCCCTGGGGGTGGTGGTAAGAAAAGCCCTCTGTCCATGGGCAGAGAAGCAGGGGACACAGAGAGAGCTGCCGTGGGACCCAGGAGACTCTGGGCTCAGAGTTTTGCTCAGGAGAAGGAAACCTGGGCCTGGAGGAATTTTAATCGCTTTCCTTCTTGTCATCTCCCCCTTTCGATTTCCTTCGAAATCCTGACCCAAAGGAGGGCGAATCCCTTCTGTTCCCCCACCTCCCTCACCCTCCCTCTCTGGTCCCCCCCTCCCTGGGAGAATTCGTTTCCTGCCGTTCTAGGAAACGGAACTCACTGTCTGGGAGTACACCGAATGCCCCCCCCTTCCTGGCTCTGCAAGAGAGGGGGATGGGAAAGTAAAAGTAAAGGTTCCCCCCGCCCGCGCCGCCTCCACACATGCGTGCTAGTCTCCGTTTTCAACCCGAAGAGCCAGTATTGGGCAGGTCCGGGGCCACGTGGCCGGCATGGCTGCAAGGAAACACTCTTTTACCATCTGGCTTTTTACGGCGGTTTTCCCTAATCATCTGCTTCCATTTTACAGGCTTTCGAATTAGGCTTACTTAGGCAAGAGCTGGGGTTTAACGGCAGGAGCTCACTCCGCTGAGCGGCAGCACCCGGGATTCAAACCGCTGAGCTGCCCGACTTTGCAGCCTACCTGTTCAGGGAGCCCAGCCCCCAAATGCAGGCAGGCAGGCAGGCAAGCTGGACGTCCACCTTCTTCCTCCTCCGAAAGGGGAGCCCCTAAACGTTGCAGCCCCTCCTCCTGTTCCCACCTTCCTCTTCCTCGTCCTCCTCGTCCTCCTCCTCCTTGTGGCCCAGGCAGCATCTGGCCCTGAATCAGAGCCATAGATGCCCCTTCTGGGAAACTGGAAGGGCAGCCCCCCACCCTTGCCCCCCTCCTCGTGCCCCGTCCTTCCTCCTCGTCTTCCTCTCCTTTGATCCAGCCCCAAAAGGGGAGCCCCCAAACCTTGCAGCCTCCTCCTCCTCCTCCTCCTCCGAGCCAAAGACGCCCCTTCTGGGAAACTGTGGAAGGGCAGCCCCCACCCTTGCACCCCCTTCTCGTGCCCCGTCCTTCCTCCTCTTCTTTCTCTCCTTTGTTTTCCCTCCTCCTTCCCCATTTGAGTGGGGAGGAGGGAATCCCTTCCCTTCCCTTGGAGCCTTCCTTCCCTCCCTTCTTCTGAATCCGCACCTTAGATGGAAGGATGCCTGGGGGTCTCCCCTCCTCCTCCTCCTCCCTCCAATCATCCTTCTGGTCCCACCGCCCATCATTCCAAGAGGAAGCCAAGGGGGAACGGAAAAGCTGGAGCCTGGGAAATCTTCCTTCCAGCCGGGATTCCACTTCAAGTGGCTCTTCAGGGGGCAGAGGGCCAGGAGACCAAGCCCAGCCACCAGCAGCCAAGCAGGACGGTTGCTTCTTGGGCAACTGGGGAGGTCCAGGCAGGTTGGAGGCCTTCTCCGCCATGAGTGCCCTCTGGCTCAAACCCTCTTTTACAGGGCAGCTGGGGACCCTCAAGGAGAATGGCAGGGTAAAAATACTCTAAAATAAAATACACAAATCTTCCCCTAAATTATTTTTATTTATTATTTTAGAGTATTTTTACCACACTTTTCTCCTTGGAAAAGGACCCAAGGCAGCTTACAGTACTGAGGGTCAATATACAGCCCAGTACACTTAAGACATGTTCAAGTAATTGAGAGCGGTTTCCTGGTTGTGTATGGTAGATTCCTATAAAAGTCACCTAAACCCCCAATAAAAGCCCAGGCCAAAACCCAGCAGCTTTGTGCTTAAAGAGGAAGGGCCCTGTGCTCAGCTCAACAGGAACGGTGTCAGCGTGTGTGTGTCCTGATGCCTGCAGAGAACTATAGGGTGACAGGCTGGAGCTGCAGAAACTGGATTTAATCCCTCGGGCAGAGGTTCAAGCAGAAACTGAGAGATTTTTTCCTTCCAAAGTCATTTGAGCTGTCTGATCCTTCTGACCACGCACCTTGAGGGCCAGCTGATAAAGTCTTGCCCTTAGAGTCAGGCCAAGAGACAGTAATGTTGTTATTGACCCCGAATGGGGGTCAATAGCAACATTAATACAGTAGTACTGTGCCTTGGTTTATGAGCATAATTTGTTCCAGAAACTTGCTTGTAAACCAAAATATTGTAAACTCAAAAGAAATTTCCCCATAAGAAATCATGGAAACTTACCGGATCTGTTCTGGGGCTTCTTGACGCTGCCACACCTGCTGACACTGTCTCCCCCGCCCCCCGTAAGGGTTCAGTTTGATCTATCCGCGGTTCCAACCCACAAACAAAGCAAGAGTCCATTTTTGCAGAAAAACTAAGCGAATTTTTATTTCTTACAGCTTGTGAACTACTGTAGGTTTTTTTCTCTTAGAACAGGTGACAAAGGTGTCAGCGGTTGCTGAACAGTTTCTAATAACACAGGCTTTTCGTATATAACTTTAACAGGATTAAACTCAGTATTTACTTCCTCTAAAAGTAATCAATCCCCGACCCATACATTGGGTCCCGCAACAAGGGTGTTTGGCCCATTGAGCCACTGGACCGGCACCTCTCCCTCTCCTCCATTCCCTCTGGAACTTTCCTGAGGTTTCTGGCCACCTTAATGGTTTAACATGTACAGACCATACAAATTCTTCACCCCCTTTTGGTCTAAACGGCTCGGCTAGCTTTCTCTGGACATCGTCCTCAGTCTGCGTCCCAACTGTCACTAACGGTCTTTTTTTCCTCCCTCGCCTTTTCTACCTCCCCGCGCGCCTGCCCTTCTGAATTCTCTCGTGCTTGCTCTGCCTCGCGCTCTAACCACTCATCCTCCACGTCATCTAATACCCAATATATCTCTTCAGTATTGTTCTTTTTCTCCTTCATCAGTAGTTAACTTCTGTAAACCCCGCGCACAAACATTCACAGTCCCACCAGATTCTTCTTCCTTCTCCACAATCTCTCCAGACCGCTCACTTCCATCATCATGCATTGTCTTGCTCTCACTCTCACAGAACACCCCCCCCGCCTCCAAGTGGGCCGTCTGGGTTTCTGGTTCCTGTGCCCAAGGCCCCTGTCGAGAGAAATAATCCGCGTTCAGGTGATCTTTTCCCTTTTTTTATATTTAATCTCAAAAGAAAACGGCTGCATACTTAAATACCATCGTGTTAACCGGGGACTTACGTCCTTCATCCTATGTAACCACAATCCATCATTGTCTTGCTCTCACTCCCCCCCCCCCCGCCCTGTGGGAATGGAAAGGCATGTGTCTGAGCCTCTTAGCTGGCAGGTATACTCCAAAAGACAGGGGCCTTCTCTAAATTGCTCTCCCTCTCAGTGCCTGGAGGCATTGCCCACCAGGATGTTACAGGCAGCCAGAAGATCTTCTGTCTGCTCCTGGACCTGTGTCTGAACACAACATATTTCATGTACAGAGGGGATTTCTACAGATAGAAACATGTTTGGGCCATGGGGTCCTCGGTTTCACCAATTTCACAGCAGGCGAAAGCTGACACAGTGGTTTTGCCGGCTTCACAACGAAGTGAATAAGAAACTTGGTAAGCCGGAGGACTGTTCCCTTGTAGACGAGCGCTGGCGAGACGGTTGGAAGGATGGTTCCTGTGATTAGATCTCTGGATGGAAGCAAAATTATTTCTACTTATTTAAAGGAGAGGGAGAGAAGAAGAAGAAGAAAGATGAACACGAGACCAAGCCTGGTACAGACCTTGGCTGAGAAATACAAGTGGTTTAAAAAAAATTAAATTCCATTGATGATTAAGCTGTGGAGCCTTGGTGCAGAGGCTACGATACATATCCTGGTTGATTGATCTTGGGAAATGTGGTCACAAAACGGCCCCTGCAGTTATGCCGTTACGAGACATCTCCACGTGTTGTTTTTTTCTCTCAACCATTCGAGTTTTGTTTGTCAGTAGATGTTGCTTGAAAGATCCAGGCAGGGCTGGAGTGGGGAGACATTTCTCTGTGCTCTGAATTAGTCTTAAAAAAATTCAACCAAACCTCTTGAGTATCCTGTTGCCTATGATTTCTCTGCTGCCCTGGTTGTTTTGCATTCATAGTTTTGCTTCACCTGGTCTCTTTCTTCCTCCCATTTCCTTGCCCTTCAGCCCTTCAAATAGGGAATCCGTTCTCTCTAGTTTCTATTTTAAGGAGTTAGCTGAGTTGGCTCTCCCAGGAATAGTTCCTCTGACTTTTATTCAGGATTCTGTTCTCTGAAGATATTAGGTGGAGAACTTCAAAATATCAATAACTTGCACCTGGAATTCCTGGCTCCAAGAAGGTAAAATAATTGGCATACAAATTCAGCTATTTAAAATCAAATCCTTAGGATTTCCTTGTCTTTGGAAAAACCAGGCCTACCCCCCCCCCACGCACACACACAAAACAACTCGTGGACTGCCAGCCGTAGAAGATGCACTGGGTACTTCTCAAGCTGGTTTGGGTTGAGTTTCTTAGAAAAATCATGTGATCCATAAGAGATTCGAAGAGGAAGTGGGAGGGTTTATCCGACAAGAAATGGATTAGAATACTTTGTGAGAATCCTTCTGGGATGCTTCATCCTGGCTGGGTGCAGGAGGTCATCAGCTGCTTGTATACAGTACAATATTGTCACCGAAGCCTCTGAGTTGTGCATTATACTGGACCAGTTTCCCTGCAGGTCCAGCTTGGGTTCCAGGTAGAATTTGCATAGGAGTGAATTCCTTCAGAGGTCATTGTGAATTAAAAATTAAAATAGAAGCACAGGCTCTCTGGACACACACCAGCTGCCACAAGCTTTGGTGTCTATTCTCTTTCCTTTTTGTCTCTTTCGCCTGTGCTGAGTGGATCTTCAAAGTTTCCCAAGTACAGAGGCTGTTTTGTCTGACTGCTGGAAACCTTGATTTTCAGATAAATCCTAGTTAAGGCACAAATCAGCTGATTCTTCGCTCCCAGATTATAGTGCGATACACCTTATTTGTTAACTGGCCTTGTCGATTCACCCCTGTGCCTCCCACTGCTGCTTTTCACATTGTTTTAACAGCTTTCCATGCCAAGAATGTTAACGGCGCTTCCTCACTAGAAATAAGTGAGTTAGCCTTAGGCACCTCACTCATAAAACCTGTATCTATACGCAGACATTTATTTCACTCCTTCTTGGGGAGATGTCTAACAATTGGCAAAAGGGCCGGTTCATCCCTCCAAGGAAATGCACCGCCTGTCTTAGCCTCACGAGGTGAACCTGTTATGTCCCAAAATAGGGTTTTAAAAATTATTTTCAGATGGGCTAGCCCCACTGAAGTCCGCTGAATCCCACAAGAAGCCAATAAAGATCCAACGCGAGAAATCCGAGGAATACTGATTTTATTTGGTACCAATAAAACCAGCAGGTGGACATCTGCCTTCCAACCGGGCTAAGATGTCGACCCTGCACATGCAACGAGTTCCAACTTTTATTGACTTTTGCCTCCTTCCTTTCCCTGGGCGGCGCCAATCCCAGAGATTGGTCAGGGGCAGTTCAAATGACCCAATCAGAAGGGGTTGGGGGTTGGTTGGGGGCAGTTCTGGGTGGTCCCTGGTAGCAGCCAGGGCTTATGCAAATGCTAATGTGTCCAGCCAGGGTAACATAATAGGGCTTGGAAGTGTGGCATTGTTCCTGGACATAGGTAAACTGAGGGGAATCAGTAAATCAATAGTGGGTGAGAGAAAGCAATTATCAGGACCAAGGGGGGGGGGCAGGAAGGGTTGTTGGGATCACACACAAGCATTTGGGGAAACACAATTATTTGAGTGCACAGAGATACAAGCCATTGTAGGGTTACATTGAAAGATACAAGAATTTGGAGGCACAAGAATGTGAGTTCTTACAGGATTACATATGGGTATTTGAGTGTTTTCAGAAACTAGGAACATGAGAATAAGAGTCCTTTCCAGGTGTGTGAATGAAACAATGGAGGGTGTCCTCAGGCTTTGATGACAATCTGGGTTGGCAGACAGGAATGTTGATTTTTCTGAAGAGCAGCTACTGGGATACGTGTTGAAGATACCTGGTGATTATGGAGGTTTCCAGATGCCTCTGCCAGCCTGCGAAGTTGCCATTTTCTTCCTTCTTGTTCTGATCTTCCCTTGCCCCAAATGTGAGAGTGTGAGAGCTAGGGGACAGGGCGGGCACACGTGTAAGCGTGCCCAAGAGAGAGAGAGAGAGAGAGAGAGAGAGAGAGAGAGAGAAGAGGGGGGGAAGGGGGTGTAGGAAGGATTATTGTCAGAGTCAATGTGAGGCAGGAAAACCCATGGGATTATTCAAAGGAGTTTGCCAGTCTTTTGTGAGTGCAGGAAGGTGATAATGGAATGTTTCCCCAGGCGGTGATAACATCTGGGTCTGGGGCTCTGGTGGACCTGCCAGAAGCTTTGGGGAGAATGGATTCTTTCCAGAAGATGTAGCTTGTCCTGTAGCGCTGCCATGCCATAACTCTCTTGCCCCAGTTGGTGAGAGATGGGGGTCAGGGGAGAGGGTACCTCAGGGTAGTGGGATGAGGGAGGTTAAACAGGAGAAGAGAATAGAGAGGTGGAAGGAAGGAAAAAGCCTTTTGTATTTTTGGTTGGTGCCAGAGGTAGGCAAGAGGACCAATGTTTTAAGGGTGTTTCTTGGCCCAAAGGGTGAGATGGGTAGTCACTCCCCCCTTCAGCCTGAGTAGAGAATATAGAAATTGGTCTAAGACTTATTTTGCCCAGGCTGAGTCCCTGGCTGCAGTCCTTTTGGGGTTCTGCTTGGTGAGCAGGAGAGGGGGAAGGGAGAGGAAAGGGTTAACACGGGGGGGCGCCTCGCTTTCGGCCCATATCTCGGGAACGGCTGGGTATTTTTAAACGGGGTGAAAAGCAGCTTGCCTTTCTCAGTATGGGGGCCAATTGGGCCATATTGTTGACTTTCGGAACCTGTCCAAAAGTTTTAAAATTTTATTTTTCACAGTGTCTTCACAAACCCAGCATGCGTGAAGCTCTGTGGAGGATGGAGCATGTTGCTGGTACTTTTTGTAGGCGTGGCATCTTAGGCTGGTGTACAGAGCTGCTTCCCCCTTGCCCTAAGAATTAAGTCACCAGTGGATCCGTTTTGAGTGGAGAGCTTAGCAAGATGGACTTTTCCCCCCCATCTGCATTTGTTCCTTGGTCTTTTTTCTTTTTAACACCAAGGTTCAGTCTCTGGACCAGTGGTTCTCAACCTGTTGGTCCCCAGGTGTTCCTGGGCTGCAGCTCCCAGAAGCCTCCACCACTTGCTGTGCTGGTGGGGATTTCTGGGAGTTGCAGTCCAGGAACATCTGGGGACCCACAGGTTGAGAACCACTGCTCTAGACCAAAAGCCTTTAGGGGATGCCTGGCCTGGGGATGGTGCAAGAATCTTAAAATCCTTCCAAGCATTTGGGGCAAGGGGTAGGGGTAACCAAGTGGTCAGCCTTTTGGCTGTGGGTTGTATTTGAATCCTCGTGAAATAGACCTTGAAGAAGATCTGGGTGACCAGAGGCTTGGGTGAACTCACACAGGGACACATCCTTCTTGATTGCCCATACCCGAAAGAGGGTTTTGAGGAATGAAAAATGTGATTTTGATCCTGAAATGAAAAAGAAAATCGAGCTGCTGTGTGTGGTTTCTTCCGAAGCGTTTCATAATAAAGAAGATAAAGAATACAGTCGGTGAAGGCGGTTGTCAAGTGTGTCTCAAAATGTATGTCCTTCCGTTCTGTTGACCAGACAATAAAACAAAACGTTTCAATACTTATTTTCCCCTTCCTTCCATTCAAGTCTTTTTGTACATCCAAGCATTCATTCAGATCTGATTTGCTGTTGTTAAGTGGAAGGAAAGTCATGCGCATGCCAGTACCCGAAATATTTTGCTTTCTTTTCTGACCAAGTGATGTTGAAGATTTACGGAGTCCTAACTGCTCCAGCTGAAAAGCTGCCCCTTTCCCAGTGGCTTTTGTGGTCTCTGGGTCTTCAACTGGTTAGACTGGGAGGAGAGAGAGAGAGAGAGAGAGGACTCCTGGGTTTTAAGTACTGGGATAAGGTCATGGTTTTATTTTGTATGTATTGCTGTATTATTTGTTTCTTAATGCATATTGTATTTTGTTCTGCGTCTGTAATACTTGTAATCCATTGTTGTAAGCTGCTTAGAGTTCAGAATGGAAGATAAGCGGGATACAAATATAATAAATAAATAATAAATAAATAAATAAATTGTTGCCAACCCACAGTATATATGGAAGAAGTGGAGAAGAAGGCACTCAATGCATTCCCAGGGACCACACCATCCCAATGGTTCAGGGAGTACAGGCCTTTACAGACCACATCAATGCGGTGGACCCTAATATTAAGTTCACGAGGGAAAACACCCAAGAAAACAGGCTGGCTTTCCTGGATTGTGCAATCTTTGTCAGACCCATCCGTGGCCTGGGAGTAGAAGTTTACAGGAAACCCACCCACATAGATAAGTCCTGACTATTTGACTCCCATCATCCATTACAGCACAAATTAGGAGTCATCAGGACTCTTAGCCACAGAACACAGCTGTGAAGGAGAGCCTAAGAGTTAGCCGTTTGGCTTGCAAGGAGCTGAGGAAGAGAAGACCGAGAAGGGAGATGTTAAAGACTTAGCAACAGGCATAGAGAAAATAGAGGTGTCAGAAACAGTCAGGGAGTCAAGTGAAGTGTCGGGAGTATTAGCAGGAGAGAGGGAACGTGAAGCATTGTGGGTGTCTGAGGAAAATGAAGAGGTCGGGGTAGCATGAGATGAGGTGGTGGCAGGTTGGGTGGAGCTAGAGGGAAAAGTGGACAGTTGGAAGAAGCCATTGAGAGAGAGAGAGGCACACAGACAGAGGAGAGGGAGAAAAGTTATGCGGGTGATCGTTGTAAAATAAGAGAAAATGATGAATTTACTTGGTCTGTTCAAGTGAGACCAGTTAAGTGGCCTGGCGATCGGGAAAGGTTTGGTTCGGAATGGAGCAGAGGCAAACCAGAGAATCCCGTAGCTCAATGGGCCAGACACCCTTATTGCAGAACACAGTGTGTAAGACGAGGGACAAACCATTGCCCCTATTTATAAATCTCCCCTCTAAAGAAAGTACTCCATATCGGTTGTTGTTGGAAGAACCTATTTTTAATGAAGTTAATGTAACAATTTCAAGAGATGTACTACAAGTGCCTGAGAATAACCTTTGTTCCAGTTCAGTTGATGTTAATTTAAATAAGTTAAATAAAAATCCTTTTGTAGTATATACAAAAATGGACTCTGGACTATGTTATGGATCGGAACCGGTACTTGAGAGAATCGAACCCTTACAACAGCGCATCCCCACCTCCACAGAGGCCAAGGAGCAGGAAGACAGGCACCTAAAGACAGCATTTAAGGCCTGTACAGTGGTCCTCGGCCCATTCACGGTTCATCTACTGCGGTCCCACTATATTGCAGGCCCTCTGCATTAAAGGTTAAGGCCTGTTTCAGGCCTCCTGTACTTACCTCAAGGCCTGTTTCAGACCTCCTGTACTTACTCCAGAAATGGCGTGCAAAGGCCTTCCCAGGCCTTCTGGAGCCTCGAAAATGGCTTCCCTATGAACCAGAAGTGATGTCTGGTTTGGGGGAAATCACTTCGAGTTCACAGGGATGCCCTATGGGGACCTCCAGAAGGCCTGGGAAGGCCTTTGCAGGTCCATTTGGGGCAGTGCTGTGGGAGGGGTTAATTACAAGAGCGCCCCCATTAGGCCCACCAAGCCCAACACAACCTGCATCCGCATATTCCAGATTTTCAATTATCGAGGGTCAGGTTGGGTCCCTACTGCCCACAATAGGCATGGGGGTCACCGTAACTGAAGTTTTTCCAACACTCCAGATATTTCAAAGGCTTCTGGAATGAATTGAAAGAAAGGCAACCAGAATGGCAGAATCTGGCACCTCAGTACTGACATTCAAATGGCTTTTCTCCTGTGTGGGTTCTGTGATGCCTAGAAAGGTGTCCAGAGTGACAGAACCTCTTTCCACACTCCAGACATTCAAATGGCTTCTCGCCTGTGTGGGTTCTGTGATGCCTAGCAATGCTTGTAATTCCAAAATGCCCCTCTTTCCAACCTTCTCCTTTGTTGCTTCCTCGCCCGTCAGTTCTGCAAGAGAGGCATTTTTTTTGGGGGGGGGATCAGGTCAACTGCCCACATTGCTTCTGAGAGAAGAGCTGGAGAGAGAGAAGGGCCCTTGGGGTGGGGCGGTAAGAAAAGCCCTCTGTCCATGGGCAGAGAAGCAGGGGACACAGAGAGAGCTGCCGTGGGACCCAGGAGACTCTGGGCTCAAAGTTCTGCTCAGGAGAAGGAAACCTGGGCGTGGAGGAACTTTAATCCCTTTCCTTCTTTGCCATCTCCCCATACACTGGGGGGGGGATAATTCCTCCGAAATCCTGACCCACAGGGGGGAGTCCCTTCTGTCCCCCCTTACCTATATATATAAAATAGCTTCGTTTTTCCTCCCACTCTAGGAAGCCCCACTTGTTGCCTTTCTCTCCCCCTCCATGGGACTCTCCCCTCCCATTCCCCCATAATGCCATCTGCCCCTGGAGTTGCTATTTTGGGGTCAGCTGCCTTCTCCCCCCCCCCCAGTTCCCTATCCTGGTTCGGCCTTAAAAGCTTTGCCCTCCCTCCGTTTTCCTTGCGGGGAGGGGGGAAGAAAGGTAAGGAGGAGGGCTTGCCTGGATCAGACCCCCAATTCCTTCAAAATGGGGTTCAGTTCCCCCTTCTCTTTCTCCTCCCTCCTGCTTCCAAATTAAAGGGGGGGAGAGAAAGGGGAGGAGGGGGCAGATTTTCCCCATTGCATCCCCAATGGCCCCCTCCTCCTCATTTGCAACCTCTCCCTCCATTGCACTCCCACCATGGCACGGCCGGGATTTGAACCAGGGACCCAGTCATCTCAGTCCGCACCCTTTGAAATATCAAGGTGCCATCAGGTGCTTCACGTTTGGGAAAGCCAGGCAGGCTAAACCCGAGGGCACACTGACCCAGACGAAGGGGGCAGCATCTGCTTGTGGGCTTGTTCGTAGGCCTGCTCTCTCTCCCCCCTTTGCCTGGGTCCCTCCACCGAAATGGCTTGGTGCAGAGACCCTGGCCAAGGGAGTGGGGGAGCAGCAGCAGGTTGTGGGCTCGTTAGTCGCCCTCGTTTATTCTGCAGCCATTACAGCTCTTGGGGTGCCCCACGCGGCATGGCTGCAGCAGAGGAAACTGGAGGTATGAAGGAGCCCACAAGCTGCCGCCACAGCCCCTTCGCCCTGGTCTCTGGGCCGAGCTATTTTGGTGCAGAGGCCCGGGCAAAGGGGAGAGCAGTGGGGGCTGCCCCATCTGGGCTTTTCCCACACGCGGAATGGCACCCACGGATCGCGTACTGCAGGGCCAGGAAAGGCAGGCGGGCTTTTGAATTCCATGCACATTTTTCGCCAGGCATCCCATAGGCAAAATGTCATCTGGCAAAACATGCCTCTTCCTGGAAAAATTCTGTTTGTCTTATGGAAAATTCACCTTGTGAGGTGCCATTCCTGTATTTATGTATTAAATTTATATAAAAATTTTTGCTAGGTTCCGATCCCTTTCCTTCCGAATCCAAATATTTGCTTGCATTTTGTGTCTTTTTAATAAAAGTAGGAATAAAAATGCTATTTTTTTATTTTTTTTTTACAATTGCCCACCCTACAAAAAAACACCTGCCTCAAAATGAGCTGCCCTGAGTCAGTTGTCAGGAATACAATTGAAATTAATAACTTATGTATTAGGCAGGCGGGGGTGTGGGTTCCTACGGAAAACAAAAATTAATAGGCAAGGGAGAAGGGGGAATCCACCCTCCTCCTCCTCCTCCTCCTCCTCCTCCTCCTCGGATTTCCCCATTTCTTCTTCTTCTGCCCCATTTCAGGTGGTGGTGGGGGCTCCTTTCCTCTGGAGCCCCTCCCTACCGCTAAAATTCAGAAGTTCCCCAAACACGAGGGATCCCCAGTGTGGTGTGGTGGAGATTGATGGACTAAAACCCAGGAGAACAGCCATGGAAACTCAGAGGCCATCTAGTCCAACCTCCTGTAACCAACTAAAACAAGATGTATTATTTATTTATTTATTTATTTATTTATTTATTTATTTATTTATTTATTTATTTTACTTTTTAATACTTGCACTAAAAAACAATGGTCACCTACCGACATTAGTTTAAAAAAAAGTCAAAAAATTCAAACGATGAAAGATCCGCAGTGTGGTGTAGTGGAGAGTGATGGACTAAAACCCACAAGAACAGGGTTTGAATCCCCACTCAGCCATGGAAACTCAGAGGAAGGTGCTGAAGATGTAATATGGAAAAGGCAACCCACGTACGATTTGGAATTCTCCAATTATAGTTATTTAATGTGTATTAATGCAAAACTAGAGAAATCTTTTATATTTCTGGATGTTTCTATTCACTTTAGTTATGTTCCCATTTTATGGGGATTAACAAAGGGTCAAGGAAATTAATACCAAGCCCTCTAAAAGTTGCAAACAGACATATTGATTTCTTTGAGGAAGAACATAAGAACATAAGAAGAGCCATGCTGGATCAGGTCAAAGACCCATCTAGTCCAGCTTCCTGGATCTCACAGTGGCCCCACCAGATGTGTTTGGGAGCACATGAGACTAGATATCTGTCTCCTGGTACCACTCCCCTGCATCTGGCCCTTGACGTACCCTGGTTTTAAGCCTGGAGATTACACATCTCCCTCATGGTTTGTAACCTGTGATGGACTTTTCCTCCAGGAATCTGTCCAATCCGCTTTTGAAGGCATCCAGGCCAGATGCCATCACCACATCCTGTGGCAGGGAGTTCCATATACTAACAATGCGCTGGGTGAAAAAATATTTTCTTTTCTCTGTTCTTACTCTCCCAGCCCTCAATTTGAGCGGATGTCCCCTAGTTCTGGTATTTTGTGAGAGGGAGAATGGCTTCCCTATATCCACTTTACTCATGCCCTGCATTATTTTGTACGTCTCAATCATATCCCCCCTCAGGCGCCTTTTTTTCCAGACTAAAGAGCCCCAAGTGTTTTAGCCTTTCCTCATAAGGGAGGTGCCCAAGCCCAGTAATCATTTTAGTCGCTCTCTTCTGCACCTTTTCCAGTTCCACTATGTCTTTCTTGAAATGCGGTGACCAGAATTGTACACAATACTCTAGGTGCGGCCTTACTGTTGTTTTGTATAATGGCATTATAATGTTGGCTGTTTTATTTTCAATCCCCTTATTGATAATCCCTAGCATGGAATTGGCCTTCTTCACTGCTGCCACACATTGGGGAGACACCTTCATGGAGCTGTCGACCAACACACCAAGATCTCTTTCCTGATCTGTCACGGATAACTCAGAGCCCATGAGTAGATAGATAAAGTTTGGATTTTTTGCCCCAATATGCATTACTTTACATTTGGTTACATTAAAACGCATTTGCCATTTCTCAGCCCATTCCCCCAGTTTGGAGAGATCCTTCTGGAGGAAGGATCTTCTCTGGTTTTTACCACATGGAAAAGTCTTGTGTTATCTGCAAACTTGCCCACCTCACTGTTTATCCCTGTCTCCAGGTCATTTATGAACAGATTGAAAAGCACCGGTCCCAGGACAGAGCCCTGGGGCAAACCGCTTTTCACTTCTCTCCATTGTGAGAATTTCCCATTGACACCTACTATTTGTTTCCTGGATCTCAACCAGTTCTCAAACCATAAGAGGACCTGCCCTCTTATCCCCTGACTGTGCAATTTTCTCAGCAGCCTCTGGTGAGGGACTGTGTCAAAAGCCTTTTGAAAATCCAGATAGACTATATCCAACGGTTCACCTAAATCCACATGCCTGTTGACCTTTTCAAAAAATTCTAAAAGATTTGTCAGACAGGACTTACCCTTACAGAAGCCATGCTGATTTTCTCTCAGCAAGGTTTGTTCTTCTATGTGTTTTAAGATTTTCTCTTGGATGAGGCTTTCCACCATCTTCCCTGGGACAGATGTAAGGCTAACTGGCCTGTATTTTCCCGGATCCCCCTCCTTCCTTTTTAAAAAATTGGTGTAATATCTGCTATCCTCCAGTCCTTTAGCACTGTGGCCATTTTAAGAAACAAGTTGCATATTACCGTTAAGAGATCTGCAATTTCATTTCTCAGTTCCCTAATAACCCTTCGGTGGATGCCATCTGGGCCCGGTGACTTGTTAATCTTCAATTTATCAATTAGTCCTAAAACATCCTCTCTTTTAACCTCTATTTGATTTAATTCTTTAGTCAAGAGGGGCCGTTCAGGCAGCAGAATCTGCTCAAGGTCTTCTGTCATGAAGACAGATGCAAAGAACTCATTTAATTTCTCTGCAATTTCCAAGTCCTCCTTAATCTCCCCTTTTCCTCCCTCACCATCAAGAGGGCCAGCTGGTTCTCTGGCAGGTTTTCTACTTCTAACATATTTAAAGAAGCTTTTATTATTACCCTTTATATTGCTAGCCATGCATTCCTCAAAATCTTTCTTTGCCTCATGCGCTCCCAAACACATCTGGTGGGGCCACTGTGAGATACAGAAAGCTGGACTAGATGGGCCTTTGGCCTGATCCAGCATGGCTCTTCTTATGTTCTTATGTATGTTCTCTCTTATCATCTTCTTACATTTCTTTTGCCAGAGTTTGTGTTCCTTTTTATTTTCCTCATTTGGGGAGGATTTCCATTTACAGAAAGACCTGTTCTTGTGCTTTAGAGCCTCTCTAACTCCACTCGTAAACCATGCCGGTGCCCTCTTGGACTTAAATGAGCTCTTCTTTCTTTGTGGTATGCACTTGGGGTGAGGAAATACAGAAAGTGCCATAGACAGAAGGGCTTCCTCAGTAACTTTGGATATTTGGACCTCCCCTAACTTACAAGGTTCTCAAAGTGCCCAACCAAGTCCATCTTTCATCTTGGGATGGAAGAGAGGTGGGAAGGGAAGCTCAGAAGAATCCCTCTGGCACCCAGTCATGCATCCTCGGGGTCTTAGGCTAGGGTTAAAGTGTGGTGGGGAGAGTGGCAGGGGGATCTTCACCTGGTAACCATCTGGTACCTCATTCAGGAACCAGGTCTCCATATTCTCCATACATGGTGGGCAATGGTCACATATGAACTCACCCTCCTTTTTAATGTTTCATGCCTCCATTATTTGCACGCTGGTCAAATGCTCTGCAGAGTGACAGATATTTCTAAGCCAATGCAGCTTTCTCTCAGCCTACTGAGCATAGGTGTAGGAGAAACAACCTGGTTATTTCTTTCTTTCTTTCTTTCTTTCTTTCTTTCTTTCTTTCTTTCTTTCTTTCTTTCTTTCTTTCTTTCTTTCTTTCTTTCTTTCTTTGGCTGCCCTCAGGGTTTCCTCTCTTTCTCTCTGTCTCTCCCTCCCTCCCTGCAAGGGCAGATCCAGAGCTGCTGACATCAAAGGCCCACTCGGCCATCCAGATCCCATCAAAGACCCCCAATATCTCCACCCTCACACCATCATTATATGCCCTCCCTCCTTCAAAGGAGAAATTCTGGAGGAGGCCAGGCAGCAATGGAGTTCCCCCAGATACCCCAGAGAAGAGAGGGAGAGACGGCCTCCTTCACGCTTCCCCAGAGGGAGGGAGTGGAAGGCAGGAGGGG
Source organism: Phrynocephalus forsythii (assembly GCA_029282475.1). Classification (NCBI taxonomy): domain Eukaryota; kingdom Metazoa; phylum Chordata; class Lepidosauria; order Squamata; family Agamidae; genus Phrynocephalus; species Phrynocephalus forsythii. Next base: position 12,541,591 of record JAPFRF010000024.1, read on the forward strand.
CAGAGAGCATAGAGGTCAGGCATGGCCAAACTTCAGCCCTCCTGATGTTTTGGACCAAAACTCCCAGAATCCTTAGCTTAGATTGCCAATAGCAAAAGACTGTGGGAGTTGTGGTCCAAAAGATCTGGAGGGCTGACGTTGAGACATGCCTGATAATAGGTATTTCAACTCAATAGGAGGAAACACAGGTCTTTTGGACCACAACTCACAACTCACTCATAGTTTTCTGCCAGTGCCTGAGATTTTCACTTTGGCCTGCAATCAGTGGCCGCTATGTAGGAAACAATCTTAGTCCCGGTATAAGCTGTTTAAAGGTAAATTAATCCTCCTGATCCTTCAAAGGCTTTTGCTCACTGTAGCCAGTGGTGAGCCACAGATGAGGACTTTTGACGCCTGCTGACAGCCGCCCCAAGGACAAGCACAAAGCTTCTCCCTGAGAAACAAACGCTCTCGGTGCTCCAGATCATGAACATTTTGCCAGTGTTTTCTGGCAATTTAAAAAAAAAATTGTGCATCTCTAAAGTGTTGCAAAGGTAGGGACCTGATCTTGGTGGCGTGCATACCTTTAAAGTCCATTTTGCGTAGTAGGGGTGGTGGGGGCTGCGTTGTTTTTGGGGATCTTATGCTTGCCACGTGCATGTTTTTAAAGTCCATTTCACAAAGGTTGGGGACTCATGTTTTGCAGCCACATGTCATTTGTACCTGAGTCATGGTAAGCAGGCTTTTGAATTCCGTGCACCCTTTAATGCTGCTTCGGCAGCCGGAGGTGTCACAAACAATTTTACTAGGTTCTGATCCCTTTCCTTCTGGATCCAAATATTTACTTGTATTTTGTGTCTTTTCAATAAAAATAGGAATAATAATTGTATGTGTCTCTCTTCTTCTCTTTTTTGCGCTACAAAAAAAAACACCCGGCATCAAAGTGAGCAGCACTGCCTCATCTGTCAGGAATACCTTTGAAGTTAATAGTTCCGGAAAATTCAGTGTTAGGCAGAGAACAAAAACAAAACATTTTTTCTTCTATGGGAAGAAAAAAGTTTGGGAATCTCTGAACTTTAGAGGGAAGGAGGGGCTCCAGAGGGAAGGGGAGGTTGTTTGCCCCACCACCAAATCCGTGGGGTGGAAGGTGGGTGGGTGGGTGGAGTCCCAGGAAGAAGAAGAAGAAGAAGAAGGTACACTCCTTTGGGTCCGAAGAAGTCAGGAGGAGGATGATGAAATGTGAAATCCCCCTCCCTCCCCCTCCCCCTTCCTTTCCCACCCCCAAGGAAAAAGGAAGGAGGAAGACGCTTTTAAAGGGTGAAGGGGGAAGGCAGGACGGTGGGGCAGAAAGAAGAGGCTCTAGGGAGAGGTAATCCCCCCATAAAAAGGAACCAAAAAAGGCTCTCCTTTCCTTCTGAAGGAGAGAAAAGAGACATCCCAGAACAAGGAGGAAAAGGAGGAGCAGATTGGGGGTCCCACTGAGGGGGGATTTGGGGTTGGAAAATGGGAGGCAAATGGAGGTTGGGGAGGGGGGAGGGAGGAAGGGCGTTGCTGAGTCCGTGGGGGGCTTCCAGGAAGGAAGAGAGTGGCAGGGAAAAATCATACCCCTCCCCCGCAAGGAAAAAGGAGGGGGAATGGTGTGGGGGAAGAAGAGAGGGGGATCCCCCATAGAAAGGAAAGGGACTCCACTCCCACTGAGGGGGCATTTTGGGTGTGGGAGGAGGGGTTTGAAAGGAATTCTCTCCTTTTATTCTCTCCCTCTGTGTGTGTGTGTGTGTGTGTGTGTGTGTGTGTGTCTCTCCTCCTTGTGTTCTGTGTGTGTGTGTGTGTGTGTAGGGGGGGCAGATGGCAAAGAAGGAAAGGGGTTAAATATTCCTCCCCTCCCAGGTGTCCTTCTCTTGAGACTCCCCTCGGTCCACCGCAGCTCTCTCTCTGTGTGTGTGTGTCCCCTGCTTCTCTGCCCATGTGCAGAGGGCTTTCCCACCACCTAAGGGCCCTTCTCTCTCTCTCTCTCTCTCTCTCTCTCTCTCTCTCTCTCTCCTGAAGAACCGTGGGGCAGTTGACGCGATGCCCCCCCCAAAAAAAAGCCTCCCCTGCCCCATCCGAGAACTAACAGTCCACAAAGCAACGAAGGTGGAGGAGGCAGGAGGGGGGGGGCTTGGAGGTGGGCATTTTGGAATTGCAATCGGTTGTCACACAATATAGAATTATACAGTATTAAGCTAAGCAGGGTCAGGCCTGGTTCGTACTTGGATGGGTGACCATGAAAAACTCCATGGACATGGGGACACGAAGAGTCTGTCAGGACTCTAAAGACACAACACACAATACAATTATACAATATCTATAATTAGAGAGAGAGTGAGGAGCTCCAGAGGGATCTCATGACACTGGGGGAATGCAGAGTGAAGAACGTTGGGTAAAAAAAAAAAAACAATTACATTTATAAACTGATGGGGTCAGAACTCTCTGCAACAAACCAGGAAAGGGACATTGGTGTCCTGGTGGACAGCTCAGTGAAGGTGTCAACCCAGTGTGCTGCAGCAGGGAAAAAAGCCAACTCAATGCTAGGGACCATTAGGAAGGGTATATCAAAAACAAGTCAGCAAGTGTCAGTGTTTTGCCTCTTTATCAATCAATGGTGAGTCCCCATCTGGAGTCTTGTTTTGTGCTATTTGATCAGCCAGTGGAAGCAATACTTATTGAATAAATAGTTAGCCAAAGACAGAGTTTTCTTAAAACCAAACAGCTATATTACAAACTGTACAAAAAAAAATCACAGCATCACAGAACTTGTACAAAGTTCAACAGCATAACAGCATACATTACATTGACAAAATATATGGCAGAGAAACAAAGTGGGTGCCTTACTCACAGAAGGCCCAATGAACAATGATTTCCAGAACAGTTTTATACATGTGTCTGTCCAATCATAAATGACATTACCTCATAGCTATTGCAACCCCTTGCATCAGCCAAAATTCATTATGTTCATTCTTAATATCTGCACTCCATATTTAAATCAATTAAATACATATCAGATATATATACAGTGGAACCTTGACTTACATACTGCTTGACTTACAGCATATTTGAGTTGCAGCAAGAAGGGGCCTGTTTGACTTGAGTCACAGGCTTTGACTTACATCTCGGAGCCCCGGCGCAAGGCACCAGAATCGGGCGGCAGCCACGACCCAGCATCGCGGCTGCCACCTCCAAACTGCTCCTCTCCTCCGGCAGTGGTGGCTTCGGCGAGGCCAGCTCAGAGCACCTAGAGCTGGTCCTTGGCCTCACTGAATCCACCGCTGCTGCTGGAGGAGAAGAAGGGCCGGGAGCTCGGGGCTGGCCTCGCTGGTTAGATAGTCGGCTCAGTCTTGTAAAAAATCTGGCTGCAGAAGTCTGGTCCACAATGGAAGCATTTTAGTTGGGGAGCTGTACAGTTGTGGGACTGTAATGGTAAGCATAGGGTTGTTCAGGACTTGGAACGTCAGGTTAAAAATCAGTAAAACTTAAATGTTAGACATTGTTGCTATGAACATTAAAAAGTGGAGGCGTATAACTTGTGGACTATAATTCCACTGCCTTCCCCTCTCTTTGAAGAGACATTTCATTTACATCCCCGGAAGGAATCTCCTGTCCCAGTCAAAATTGTGTTAAATTGCTGTTTTCGAGGGTCTTTTTCATCATCTGGAATGGATTAATCCACTTTCCCATTACTTTCTATGGGAAAAGTTCGTTTGACTTAAGTCATATTTGACTTAAGTCTAGACCACTGGAACAGATTAATGACGTAAGTCAAGGTTCCACTGTAGAACAGGCCTGCCCAACAGGTAGACCTTGGGCTACCGGTAACCCGCGAGGGGTTCAAAAGTAGCCCGCCAGCCACCAGTAAAAAAGTGAGGGGATAAGTTCTCCACCCCACCCTCCCATATCTCAAAGATCAGCACTGCCCCAGCAAAGTTTTGGGTCTGCTAGCCAATTGTCTTAGCCGAGCAGGGCAGTTCAAGGGCCATGGCATGGTCCCCTACTTCCCCCACTGGCCAGATGATTGAGCGGGTGCAATGGAAGTGTGTGCATAGTCAGCCTTCCCAGAGGAATGCATTGAAAATCAATTAATCAGTTCCAGAAGAGCATGAGCTTGGGATGGACAAAATTCGTAAGTAGAGGTATTATCGTAGTAGCCCTCAGACACTTTGGGCCAGAAAAAGTAGACCTCGGCCTGTTCAAAGTTGGACAGCCCTGATATAGAACATCCTGTCTAACACATATATTTCACTAACTAACATCTGACAAGTTCTCGTCCCCATCCCTCCAGGAGGATATTATGGAAACGAATGTGGAGTGTAGAGGAGGGCAACCAGAATGATTCGGGGACTGGAACAGCTTCCTTGCCATCTGAGGCTGCAACGGGTAGGCCATAAGATAACAAAGAGAAAACAAATAAGAGAAAGTACTTTTCCCCCCAGAGGTTCACTGGTCTGTGGAACTCCCTGCCAGAAGAAGTGGTGACAGCTGTCAGCCTTGACACCTTTAACAAAGGACTGGATAAGTTCACGGAAAACAAGGCTATCAATGGCTGTTAGAGTATGTGCTATTTGGTCAGCCAACAAAAGCAATACTTGTTGAATAAATTGTTACCCAAAGACAGAGTATTTTTCTTAAAGCCAAACAGCTATATTGCAAATGTACAGAAATATATCACAGTATCACAGAACCTCTACAACATTCAACAAAGCATAGAGGGAAATATCACATTAGTACATTGATACAAAATTCAACAGCATACAGTACGTAGACAAAATATATGACAGAGAAACAAAGAGGGTGCCTTTACTCAGGGAAATCACAATGAACACTGATTTACAGAGCATCATAAATTACATTACCTCATAGCTATTGCAACCTCTTGCATCAGCCAAAATTCATTATAATACATATATTTCACTAACTAATATCTGACAGTGGCTATCATGATGAATGCTTATAGAACAACCTCCTGGGTAGGTGAAGACATCTGCTTGGGAATACCCTGAAGCAAATGGTGAGCCACTAGGTGAGACAGAATCCTGGACTGGAAGGGCTGTGGCCTGTTCCAGCAAGGCTGTTCTTATGTTCTTAATACATGAAAGCATTTATATAGTATTTTTATGCTTTCTAGATACGTGAGGCCCAAACCACTAAGTAGAGTTGAGTCATTGTAAGGCTTCGATCCTTTCTAGGGCTGGTTCCGAACCATAAATGACATCTGAATCGGTTTGCAGATGAACTTCAAAAGGGGTTTTATTAACACCAATGTCATAACAACTTGAACGTACAGCTTCTCCAGGCACTTGAGTTTGTTTTAACAATCTTGAAATATTAACAGTTTCAAATAAAGGTTCTTCTAACTCTATTCTAAACGGACTCACTTCTTGGTTTGATATATTTAATAGAACGTGCGGCCAGCCATCCCCTGACCCAGACACTGAGTGCCACAGCACGGGTGTCTTGCCCATTGAGTGACAGGTTTTTCCATTCTGCCCTTCCTCCATTCTGCTTGGAATTGCTCACATCTCTCTGGCCACCTTAGAGGCTTCACCTGAACGGACCATCTAAACTGCTCAGGTTCTCTCCTCTTCCATATCTTTTCCTCCTCCCGTTATCTCCCTGGCCTCCGTCTGAGATCCTGTGTCCGTTAACGTTTTTCCCCCAACTGCCTCCTGTCGCGTTACCCGTCTCACTCTCAACCCACCCGTCATACTCCTCCTTGTGCTCTACCCCATATGTCTCACGCCTCTTCTGCAACCCATAAAGCCTCTTTCATACATTCTTGCTCCACCACTTCATCTTTCACCGCAACCTTCTCCAATGACATCCCCAACTCTCGTTCACACGCTGACAACCTCGAGCGGGTGCAGATGAGGGTGACCAGGATGGTGAGGGTCTGGAGGAAATGTCTTATGAGGAACGGCTTAAGGAACTGGGAATGTTTAGCCTCTCTTAGGCTGAGGGGGGATATGATAGCTATGTTTAAATATTTGAAAGGATGTCATATTGAAGAGGAAACAGGTTTGTTTTCCATGGCTTCAGAGACTAGGACTCGGGGCAATGGTTTCAAACTACAGGAAAAGAGATTCCATTTGAACATTAGGAAGAACTTCATGACGGTTAGAGCTGTTTGGCAGTGGAATATGCTGCCATGGAGGGTGGTTGAGTCTCCTTCTTTGGAGGTTTTTAAGCAGAGGCTGGATGGCCATCTGTCGAAAATATTGTGACGGGGTTCCTGCATGGCAGGGGGTTGGACTAGATGGCCCTTGAGATGTCTTCCAACTCTATGATTCTATGATTCTATGATTCTTTATTTTCTTCCTCCTCCTTCTCCTTCACGTGCGACATTTGGGTAGTGGGTGGCATACAAGCTAAATAAATAAATAAATAAATAAATCTCAGATGGCTCACTGACACTTTCTACCTCACAGCCATCCTGGGTCTCTTTTAAGGAGAAAAGCAGGGTAGCAATATTTGAAATAAAGAATTTGGGGGGAATAAACTGCAGGAGCCTGTGGAACAATTTGCGTCCGTTTCGTACCCTGAGCCTCACAAGACTTTTCCCAGTATGGAAGAGAACCATTTCCTCACAGATTGTCACAGGAGGAGTGTGATAAATCCCCTGGTTTTCCTCAGGATTTTCCCTGGTGCCACAATGGGCCTTCTCACGGAGGTGGGTGGAGGTGGGTCCACCCTGGAGCTGTGTCTCATTCTCCTGCCTCCTCCATGGCAGTGCATTGCGTTTATAACTTGATTTAAAATTCTGTTCTTTGTGATCGCTTATATATTGCAGGTAAGACGTTGTAGAGAAACAATACAAGAGGAGGACATCAGGTGTCAGAAGAAGAGGTTGAATATTCAGATGCAATAGAGGGCATTGAGAATCAAGCCAGAAGAAGCTTTGAAGGAAAATAGATAGATGTAAAGATGGACAAGACTATTACTTGTCAGGAGGAAGACCAAGCAGTTCCGAAAACATCCAAAGGACATGAAAGGAATGAGCATGCCAAGTGGGAAAAATCTTTTGCTAGCACCTCCACAATTTGTTCCCTTACAAAAATTCACCAAGGGGAGAATGCATTGACATGCCTGGAAAGTGGAAAGAGGTGCAGTAATTCTGGAAGCCTTGTTAGGCATCACAGAATCCACACAGGCAAGAAGCCATTTGAATGTATGGAGTGTGGAAAGACGTTCAGTGATTCTGGAAGCCTTGCTAAGCATCACAGAATCCATACAGGCGAAAAACCATTTGAATGTATGGAGTGTGGAAAGACGTTCAGTGATTCTGGAAGCCTTGCTAAGCATCACAGAATCCATACAGGCGAACAGCCATTTGAATGTGTGGAGTGTGGAAAGAGGTTCAGTGAATCTGGAAACCTTGCAAAGCATCACAGAATCCACACAGGCGAGAAGCCATTTGAATGTCTGGAGTGTGGAAAGAGGTTCAGTCATGCTGGAAGCCTTGCTAACCATCACAGGACCCACACAGGTGAGAAGCCATTTAAATGCCTTGAGTGTGGAAAGAGGTTCACTCGAGCAGGAAGCATTGTTGCCCATCACAGGACCCACACAGGCGAGAAGCCATTTGAATGCCTGGAGTGTGGAAAGAAGTTCAGTGATTCTGGAAGCCTTGCAAAGCATCACAGAATCCACACAGGTGAGAGGCCATTTGAATGCCTGGAGTGTGGAAAGAGGTTTAGTTGTTCTAGAGACCTAACTATACATCTGAGAACCCACACAGGCGAGAAGCCATTTGAATGTCTGGAGTGTAGAAAGAGGTTCAGTCATGCTGGAAGCCTTGCTAACCATCACAGAACCCACACAGGCGAGAAGCCATTTGAATGTCTGGAGTGTAGAAAGAGGTTCAGTCATGCTGGAAGCCTTGCTAACCATCACAGGACCCACACAGGTGAGAAGCCATTTAAATGCCTTGAGTGTGGAAAGAGGTTCACTCGAGCAGGAAGCATTGTTGCCCATCACAGGAGTCACACGGGTGAGAAGCCCTTTGAATGTCTGGAGTGTAGAAAGAGGTTCAGTCATGCTGGAAGCCTTGCTAACCATCACAGGACCCACACAGGTGAGTAGCCATTTAAATGCCTTGAGTGTGGAAAGAGGTTCACTCGAGCAGGACGCATTGTTGCCCATCACAGGACCCACACAGGCGAGAAGCCATTTGAATGCCTGGAGTGTGGAAAGAAGTTCAGTGATTCTGGAAGCCTTGCGAAGCATCACAGAATCCACACAGGTGAGAGGCCATTTGAATGCCTGGAGTGTGGAAAGAGGTTTAGTTGTTCTAGAGACCTAACTATACATCTGAGAACCCACACAGGCGAGAAGCCATTTGAATGTCTGGAGTGTAGAAAGAGGTTCAGTCATGCTGGAAGCCTTGCTAACCATCACAGAACCCACACAGGCGAGAAGCCATTTGAATGTCTGGAGTGTAGAAAGAGGTTCAGTCATGCTGGAAGCCTTGCTAACCATCACAGGACCCACACAGGTGAGAAGCCATTTAAATGCCTTGAGTGTGGAAAGAGGTTCACTCGAACAGGAAGCATTGTTGCCCATCACAGGAGTCACACGGGTGAGAAGCCCTTTGAATGTCAGAACTGAGAACTGTGTTTCTGTCATTCTGGTTGCCCTTTCTACACACATTAGGACCCACTCCTTTGAAAAGCCTTTCAAAAATCTGGACTGTGGGAAAAACTACACAATCCTTGTTCAATAATCCATGTTAAGATTTCATACTATGTTTGTGTATGTTAAAATGTAATATTTTTAATTGGCTGAAAAGTTCTGAGCCAAGGACTAACTCTCTGAGGTAATTGATTACATATTCTGGACACCTGGTATATACTAGGCAAAGAAAAACAAATGAAAACAAAATAAAATGTGGCAGCGCTTGTGATCTTGAGGATAGATTGTTGTAACACACTCTACCTGGGGCTGCCCTTGACCCTTATTCGGAGACTACAGTGAGTACAAAATGTGGCAGCCACACTGGTGGTTGGTATGGGCAGATATGACCGCATCACCCCAGTTCTGGCTCATTTCTGCCCGTTGTGTGTCGAATAAGGCTCAAGGTACTGGTTTTGACTTCCAAAACCCTCCACGGCTTGGGACCTGAGTACCTGACAGAGCTGATCTTCCAGAGGTCAACTGAGGCCCGACCCACCAGAATGTGGCAGGCGCTCTGTCTTCAGGTGGCCACTCCCAGGGAGGCCCAGAAATCAATTACTCGAAACTGGACTTTCTCTATGAACAAACTGCCGAATGAGATTCGCCTTGCACAGTCCCTGCCGGCCTTCAAAAAGCGCTTAAGAACTTGCTTTTCAGAGAGGCATTTGGTGAGCATTAGGTGTTTTTTTTTTTAGGGGTGGTGGTGGGTTTTTGGTTCTCTTCCATCTTGCCACAATTATTATTTTTTAATTGGTTGATTTGTTTGATATTTGTTTTTATTGTTATATAATTGTTGAATACCACCTGGAGTGCTATTGGATAGATGGGTGGTATAGAAATAACGAAATAAGTAAATAAATAAATAAATATACTGATTATTGATTGCACACATATGAATTGAATTGATATAATGTCGTTTATAATGTTATAATTTGGTACAGCTGACATATGCTGATGTAACCTGATGTAACATCCATCTGCTGGAAGTTAGATGACTTTACTCTGCCTATTGCCATGTTAAACTCTCTTGCTGATGTAATTCTGTGTTGGATGCTTTGTATATATTGCAACTGAATTTCTAATACACTGCCATATGATTTTACGTACTCTCTCTCTCTCTCTCTGTCTCTCTGTCTGTCTCTCTCTCTCTTGGCGTTGTCCCTCCCCAGAAGGTAGCCAAATTTGTCCGTGACACTATATTATACAGGGCAGTAAAAACTTCGAGAGATTGTGAGTTGCTCCAGAGGGATCTCTTGACGCTGGGGGAGTGGGCAAACCAGTGGCATATGAGATCCAACCTTAGTAAACATAATAATCTAGGGATCATTAGGAAGGGTACAGAAAATAAGTCAGCAAGTGTCCTTTTGCCTCTTTATAAATCTATGATGAGGCCCCATCTGGAGTCTTTTGTACAGTTCTGGTCCCCATCCTTCCAGAAGGGAATGGAAAAAGTGCAGAGGAGGGCAACCAGAATGATTAGGGGACTGGAACACCTTCCTTGCCATTTGAGGCTGCGACGGCTGGGCCTCTTCACTCTTGAATGACGGTGCCTAAGAGGTGACCTGATTGAAGTTTATAACTTTTAGAAACAGTTCTAGGCAGTTTATAAAATCATACAACGTGTGGACCAAGTAGATAAGTGTGAGCCAGAGAGGGTGGGTCCGTCCGCTGGCAGTGTTGATGAGGACGAAGAAAAGACTAAAGAAGAAGGAACAGGGACAGTGATAGAGTCCATGAGGAGGATGAAAGACGAACAAAGGGATGTCAATCCAAGTGGAAAGGAAGGAAGTGTAAAGAAACAGCTCGAGAGTGATGGAAGAGAGGATATAGGAATTCCCACTATTGGGAGCTTCTTTGCTGTTGCCCAGGAGGCATTGAATTGGAGAGTGCACATAAGGCGCATTAAGAAAGGGAAGCAGGATAAGGGAATACAGGTAGAAGAATGGAAGAACAAGCTAGGAAAGGATGTCGATGTACAAGTAGAAATGATAGCAAGGAAATTGATGTTAAGTGTGGGGACCCAGGCAGAAATAGGTAAGAAACATTATGTGGTAGGCAAATCCTGGCATATAGGTATCCAGGTGAAATTAGACGGCGAGAAGGTGAAGAAAGACTTGGGGGTGCAGACTGAAGGGGATAGGCGCCTAAAACGTCAGGTGGACGCTCAAACACAGACGGAGGGAGGAACGGGTGAGGAGGCGAGAGCTGCGCGTGGCAAAGGGGGGAATAAGACAGAGCGCGCGACCCAGACGGTTGGAAGGGTAACGCTTGTAACCGAAAGGGGAATTCAAACGGAGGGCGGTGAGGAGAAAAAGGTGGAGTTGGGCTTGCCTCTGCCTGTACCACCTAGTTATGTGGGATTACCTTTACCCACTCCTCCAGGGCCGCCGCAATTAAATGTTCCCAGACCTGTCATCCGACGTGACACCAACCGGAGGGGTCTGGAGCCAAACCCTCCGAGATGGATCCCAGGATGGGGATGGAGCCAGGGGCCGGAGTACGATCTCCAAGAGTTCGGGCTCCCGTATATGGGTGCGGGTCAGTACCCCCATGTAGTACACCCCAAATAAGTATGCACAACCCCTTTCGAGAAGGTCAATTTGTTTGCGAACCTCCAGTTAACCCAAGTTCTGAGCCCCCATTGTTGTTCCCTTTTACTGACGGGTGGAATCAAAGAGATGCCAGTCAAAAGTTGGTGAATGCTGTCAATAAAAGTTTATTGGATTTTGAAGATAAACAAGTCTCGCCTTCTCTTTCGTCTGCGGAACCGTCAGTGAACCTGCTCGGTCTCTCACAAATTGGCGCCCGAACAGGGACGGTTCCAACAGCAGAAGAGGAAGAAAGAGAGTGGCTAAAGCCAAGCCTTAAAGAGACAGGATCGATTAATGGAAATTTTAGTGAAGCAATTGGAAGGGAAACAACCGGATTCAGAAAAAAGGGGGCCAGAAGGGACTGGACAGATATTTAGACCTGGGTCAAACGAAGGATTCCCAGTAAAGTTGCAGAAAATGAATGAAGGAGATGACATAGAAACTTTCATAAACACGTTTGAACGGATAGCCACAGTGGCTAAGTGGCCCAAAGAGCAATGGGCTCTGATATTAACACCATATCTAACTGGGGACTTGCAATGTGTCGTGGATACCTTGCCACCAGCTGAAGCTAATCTATATGAGGTGGTGAAACGAACTATATTGTTAACCTACAACATTTCAGAGGAGGCGTATCGGAAAAAGTTTAGAGAGCTGAAAATGCAAATGGGGATTCACCCTCGCCTGCTTGCACAGAGAATGAAAGCTTATGTCATTAAATGGCTACGGCCAGATAAAAAGACATTTGATGAGGCAATAGAAGAAATTGTAATTGAACAGTTACTCACCACTGCCAGTCCCTCAGTGAACAATTGGGTACGGAGGAATCGTCCGGGTACTTTAGAGGATGTTGTACGCCTTTTAGAAAATTATTGCCAGAACAACGAGAGACCGTCGACGTCTCGCGAGAACAGCAGCGGCGAGAGGAGAGAGAGAGACAAGATGGCGGCGCCCAGGGAGAGACCACCACACGGCGAAATCGGATCAAATTTCAAGGAGGGGCCCAGGAAAAACGATTTAGAAGGAGGTATCCGGGCTGGAAAAGGACTAGCTCCCTCTTGGGGAGTCGGAAATCGAGTAAGCAACCAAACATCCGTCCCGCGAGACCGTAAGACTGGTTGCTTCTTATGTGGCTCCGGGGATCATTACAAGAGACAATGTCCCCTCTTCGATTGTTCATGGGTGGCTGCGGGAGCCACCACGAGAGTCGAGCTTTCTCCAGAGCTGAGGGATGGTTGGGAGGTGACAGCTACAGTGAACGGAGAGAAGAAAAAAGCCTTAGTAGACACTGGATGCGGACAGACTTTGGTGCGCAGCTTAAAGGGACAGACTGGGCCGCAAAATATATTCGTGCAATGTATCCATGGAGACAAGAAGTTATACAAAACTGAGTGGGCAGAGGTGGAAATAATGGGGAAAAGGCAGAAAATGTTGGTGGGGATAGTCCCGTCTTTAGCTAAATAAATGCTGTTGGGAAGGGATTGGTTATGTATTAATAATTTGCTACTGATACAGGAGGGGCTGTGCGACGAATCCAACCCGGTGGAAGAGCAGATGTGGAGTGAGATGATGGAGGCGTCAAGAGACAGGGTGAGGTTATGGCAGCAAGAGGACAACAGCCTGTCTTATATTTGGGAAAAGGTTAAGGCGGAGGAAGGGGTTGGAGAGGGTGAAGATGGGTTTGAACTGCGAAAGAATTTGCTGTACTATGTTGATAAGAATGAGATAGACATGTTGGTAGTCCCTAAGGGATGGAGAAATTATATTTTGACTTTAGCTCATGACATCCCCTTATCTGGGCACCTGGCAAAAGAAAAGATGTTGGCGAGGATAGAACAGAGGTTCTGGTGGCCTAACATAGGGAAAACGTGGAATGGTTTTGTCAGATGTGTAAAAAATGTCAAATGACCCAATCAAGGCCAAGAAAAGGGGGGGAATTAATACCTTTACCTCTATTTATATACTGCCCGTCTTCCTGGAGGGGGAACTCCGGGCGGTTTACAGCAAATCAAAACAACAACTACATGAACTAATAAAATGAACAAATAAGACAACAATTTGCAGGAAATACAAGAAATGCAGATGGCGGGAGAAAAAAAAATCAACCAAAAGCCTCCCGGAAGAGGAGAGTTTTCAAAGCCTTCCGGAAGGCAGGCAGGGACTCTGCTAGGTGCACTTCCACTGGGAGGTGATTCCACATCATCGGGCCAGCCACAGAGAAGGCTCGGGAACGGGTGGAAGTTCTCAGAGCCCCCTGGGCGTGGCCACGCGCAGCATGTGCGCCCGCGACAACCTAGTTGGACGGGCCGAAGTTGACCACTGGTCGATCTGCTCTGTCAGATAGCCAGGTCCTAGACCATGGAGGGTTTTGTAAACCAAAACCAGGACCTTGAATCTGATTTGGGCTGCAATGGGTAACCAATGCAGGCGGGCCAGAACTGGGGTGATGTGCTCGAATCGGTGTACACCCGCCACCAGTCTGGCCGCCGCATTTTGGACCCGCTGCAGGCGCCGAATCAGAGTCAAGGGCAACCCCATGTAGAGCGCGTTGCAATAGTCCAGTCTCGAGATCACCAGCGCCTGGACCACTGTTCTAAGGGAATCCCCATCCAGGTACGGACGAATCTGGGAGATACGGCGAAGGTGGAAAAAGGCAGCCCTGGACACAGCGGACACCTGGGCCTCCATGGTGAGCGCCAGGTCCAGGACTACTCCCAGATTCCGGACAGAGTCCGATGGCCTGAGGGAAACGCCCTCCAAGGTGGGAAACGGGCCACCGTAGCTGGAAGGGGAAGCCCCAAAGAACATAACCTCGGTCTTATCGGGGTTGAGTTTGAGCCTGTTAACCCTGGTCCATTCCATGACCGAGCCCAGGCACCGATCGAGGGTCCGGACAGCCTCATCTGCAGCGGTAGAAAAGGAGACATAGAGCTGCATGTCATCAGCGTACTGATGACAGCAGACTCCATGTCCCCTAATGACCTCAGCCAGCGGCCTGATGTAAATGTTGAACAGCATGGGAGAGAGAGACGACCCCTGTGGAACCCCACAAGGGAGAATCCAAGGGGCTGACAACTCGCCCCCATGCTGAACCTGCTGGGGACGGCCCCCGAGGAAGGACCGGAACCAACTGTGAACAGTGCCTCCGATCCCAGCCTCGGAGAGCCGATCCAGCAGGATACCGTGGTCGACGGTATCAAAGGCCGCTGACAGATCCAGGAGGACCAACAGGGAGGAGCACCCCCTGTCGGCCCCCCGGAGGAGGTCATCTTGCAGAGCGACCAAGACTTTCCCCCAAGACTGGGGGAAAGCCGACAGGAGCTGTGTGACATCCGGTTCGGAACACCTCATCCTCGGGGAATGAGGTTGGAGAGGGTAGAGAATCACATAGAGATGACATAGCAAGTATTAACACTGGCAGAATAGCGGAATGTGACAGTTCGTCTACTGAAAATAAAAGCTGTGGGGGGAGAAGAACAAGGCAGCCTCTGTTGCGGGACCCACTGTACAAGTGCTTCTACGCCAATGCTCGAAGCCTCCGAGCAAAGATGGGAGAACTTGAACATCTGGCAGCTAGGGATAACATTGATATAATAGCCATAACAGAAACCTGGTGGAATGTGGAGAACCAGTGGGACACAGCAATCCCAGGCTATAAACTCTATAGAAGGGATAGAGAGGGGCAGGTTGGAGGAGGAGTGGCCATCTATGTCAAAGAAGGCGTAAAATCCAGCAGAATGGAGATTGACAGAGGGTCTGACTCCACCATAGAATCACTGTGGGTTAAACTACCAGGTCCAAAGAGTGATGTGATAGTTGGAGTATTCTATCGTCCACCAGATCAAAACTGAGGGGGACCTTGAAATGAGGAGAGAAATCATGGAGGTGGCTAAGAGGGATAGGATAGTAATCATGGGGGACTTTAATTATCCCCACATTGACTGGGCCAATGCGAGCTCTGGGCAAGAAAGAGAAGCTGGGTTTCTCGACTTGCTGAATGACTGTGCCTTAGAGCAACTTGTCATGGAGCCCACCCGAGAACAGGCAACTCTAGATCTAATATTGTGTGATACTCAGGACCTCGTCAGGGATGTGAATGTCACTGAGCCTCTGGGGAACAGTGACCTTGCTGCAATTACCTTTGCCATGCATGTCGGAGGAAGAGTATCAACCAAATCAGACATAAAAACTCTTGATTTTCGAAGGGCAAACTTCCCTCAGATGAGGAAACTAGTTAGAGAGAAACTGAAGGGGAGGGTTAGAAGAATCCAATCTCTTCAGAGTGCATGGAGCCTGTTTAAAACAACAATAATAGAGGCCCAGCACAAGTGCATACCACAAAGAAAGAAGAGCTCATTTAAGTCCAAGAGGACACCGGCATGGTTAACGAATGGAGTTAGAGAGGCTCTAAAGCACAAGGAGAGGTCCTTCTGTAAATGGAAATCCTCCCCAACCGAGGAAAATAAAAAAGGAACAAACTCTGGCAAAAGAAATGTAAAAAGATGATAAGGGAGGCAAAGAAAGACTTTGAGGAACGAATGGCTAGCAATATAAAGGGTAATAATAAAAGCTTCTTTAAATATGTTAGAAGTAGAAAACCTGCCAGAGAACCAGTTGGCCCTCTGGATGGTGAGGGAGGAAAAGGGGAGGTTAAGGAGGACTTGGACATTGCAGAGAAATTGAACGAGTTCTTTGCGTCTGTCTTCACGACAGAGGACCTTGAGCGGATTCCGCTGCCTGAGCCGCCCCTCTTGACTAAAGAATTAAATCAAATACAAGTTAAAAGAGAGGAGGTTTTAAGACTAATTGATAAATTGAGGATTAACAAGTCACCGGGCCCAGATGGCATCCACCCAAGGGTTATTAGGGAACTGAGAAATGAAATTGCAGATCTCTTAACGGTTATATGCAACTTGTCTCTTAAAACGGCCACAATGCCGGAGGACTGGAGGATAGCAGATGTCACACCAATTTTTAAAAAAGGAAGGAGGGGGGACCCAGGAAACTACAGGCCGGTTAGCCTTACATCTGTCCCAGGGAAGATGGTGGAAGGCCTCATCCAAGAGAAAATCTTAAAACACATAAAAGATCAAATCTTGCAGAGAGAAAATCAGCATGGCTTCTGTAAGGGTAAATCTTGTCTTACAAACCTTTTAGAATTTTTTGAAAAGGTCAACAGGCACGTGGATTTGGGTGAACCGGTGGATATAGTCTATCTGGATTTTCAAAAGGCTTTTGACACAGTCCCTCACCAAAGGCTGCTGAGCAAATTGCATAGTCAGGGGATAAGAGGGCAGCTCCTCTTATGGATTGAGAACTGGTTGAGATCCCGGAAACAAAGAGTAGGTCTCAATGGGAAATTTTCACAATGGAGAGAAGTGAAAAGCGGTGTGCCCCAGGGCTCGGTCCTGGGACCGGTGCTTTTCAATCTGTTCATAAATGACCTGGAGACAGGGATAAACAGTGAGGTGGCCAAGTTTGCAGATGACACAAAACTTTTCCATGTTCCAGAAGGATCTCTCCAAACTGGGGGAGTGGGCTGCCAAATGGCAAATGCATTTTAATGTAACCAAATGTAAAGTAATGCATATTGGGGCAAAAAATCCAAACTTCATCTATCAACTCATGGGCTCTGAGTTATCCGTGACGGATCAGGAAAGAGATCTTGGTGTGTTGGTGGACAGCTCCATGAAGGTGTCTCCCCAATGTGTGGCAGCAGTGAAGAAGGCCAATTCCACGCTGGGATTATCAAAAAGGGGATTGAAAATAAAACAGCCAACATTATAATGCCGTTATACAAAACAATAGTAAGGCCCCACCTGGAGTATTGTGTACAATTCTGGTCACCGCATCTCAAGAAAGACATAGTGGAACTGGAAAAGGTGCAGAAGAGAGCGACTAAAATGATTACTGGGCTGGGGCACCTCCCTTATGAAGAAAGGCTAAAACAATTGGGCCTCTTTAGTCTGGAAAAAGGCGCTTGAGGGGGATATGATTGAGACATACAAAAAATAATGCAGGGTATGAGTAAAGTGGATAGAGGGAAGCTCTTCTCCCTCTCTCAAAATACCAGAACTAGGGGACATACACTCAAATTGAGTGCTGGGAGAGTAAGAACTGACAAAAGAAAATATTTTTTCATCCAGCGCGTTGTAAGTCTATGGAACTCCCTGCCACAGGATGTGGTGATGGCATCTGGCCTGGATGCCTTCAAAAGGGGATTGGACAGATTCCTAGAGGAAAAGTCCATCACGGGTTACAAACCATGATGGAGATATGTAATCTCTAGGCTTTAAACCAGGGTAGTTCAAGGGCCAGATGCAGGGGAGTGGTATCAGGAGACAGATATCTAGTCTCATGCGCTCCCAAACGCATCTGGTGGGGCCGCTGTGAGATACAGGAAGCTGGACTAGATGGGCCTTTGGCCTGATCCAGCATGGCTCTTCTTATGTTCTTATGTTCTTATGTCCCCCAACCGGGCCTGAACCCAGATTGGAATGGACCCAGGATATGCTCTCCCTCCAGATGTGATTGAAGCCGGACCGCGGCCACCCTCTCGATCACCTTGCCCATAAAGGGAACATTAGCAATCGGGCGATAGTTGGATAAATCGCCCGATGCTAGATTGGGTTTCTTCAGGATGGGCTTTACCACAGTCTCCTTCAGGCGAGACGGAAAGATCCCTTCTCTGAAGGAGGCTGTGGCGATGGTAGATGCCCACTCTGACATGTTCCCGCTGGCGGCTTTCATGAGCCATTTATTGGATTTTGAAGATAAACAAGTCTCGCCTTCTCTTTCCTCTGTGGAACCGTCAGTGAACCTGCTCGGTCTCTCACAATAAGGAAAAACTGTTTTCCCTCTCACACAATACTAGAACTAGGTGGCACTCCACAAAACTTTTGGGTGCTAGATCTCAAACAAATAAGGGAAAGTATTTTTTTCGCCCAGAGGATCACTGGTGTGTGGAACTCCCTGCCAGAAGAAGTGGTGACAGCTATGGTGGCGCAGTGGTTAAAATGCCTGTCCTGCAGCTAAAACGGTGCTCATGACCTGGGGTTCAATCCCAGGTGCCAGCCGGCTCATGGTTGACTCAGCCTTCCATCCTTCCGAGGTGGGTAAAAAGAGCACCCAGCTTGCTGAATTAAATTGTGAACCATATTGAAAAGTGTGAACCGCCCAGAGACTACTTGGAAGTGGTACGGGGTGCTTTTTGACAGCTTTCGGCAAAGGATTGGACAAGTTCAGGGAGAACATGGCTACCATGATGGACGCCTCAGGACAGGCTCCGTGTGGGAGAGAGAGGCAGCAGGATCTCTCTCTCTCTCTCTCTCTCAGTGCCCTTTGCGGGGAATCAGAAGCAGGTGAAAACATGGCAGGAAAACCCCCCACACAGGGAAAGGGGGTGCTGCTCTCCAGGAGGCTTCCTTCCCCCCCCCCCAAAAAAGAAGGCTCTTTGGTTGCAGGAAAGAAAGAGATACGCGCGCGCACACACACACACCCAGGAAGAAGAGGAGGGGAGGGGGGAGGTGCGCGCAATGGGGGGTGCAGTGGGGAGGCAGGGAGGGGGAATGGAGGTTGGGGGTTGTTGCAATGGATGGGGGGGGGAAGAAGAGGGATGAAGGGGAGAGGAGGAGGGTGGTGGTGGGGTAAAGTTGGAGGCAAGAAGGGGCGTTGTAAAGGGGACTCCCCTCCCGAAACCGCTTCTGCCTTTTCTCCCCCCCCATGAAGCCTTTCTGGGGATGGGGATGGGGGAGGGGCATCTAATGCAAAGGAGAACCAAAAACTCTCTCCCCCCTCCCACATATAGTCCAGGTCTGCCCTGAGCCAGCCTGGAGGGGTTTGGGGGTGGGTGCCATGGGGCGGATGGGAGGGGAGGGGATGCCCAGTCCTCCCAAGGAGAAGATGGGGGAAAGGGGGGGAGGCTCTGAACTTTGGGGGTTCCTGCAGAGACCAGAAAGAGGAGGGGGGGCAGAAGGGACCCACTCCCACCCAACCCCTGCCCAGAGCCCTCATCCCCCCCACCCCCATGATTCCATGGAAAGGGGGGAAGAAAAGGCATCTGGGAGACCCCCTCTTTGATGAGGTGGAGAAGGCAAGAGATGGGAATTGGGAGAGACACTGGGATTTGGTTTGAAGGTCTCTCCTTGGAGGGGAGGATGGGGCCCAGGGAGAGCCAGGCTTCACTTTTGAGGGGGGGAAGAGGGAGGGGGTGCCTGGAGTCTGCAGATGTCTTCACCTGCTTACGATTCCCCGCAAATGGCATTGAGAGATATCCTGTCTACCTCTCCAACCCGGAGGTTGTTCTTAGGCATCCACAAGGATAGACATTGATGATACCCTTGTTCCCCATGAACTGGTCTAATCCTTTCTTAAAGCTGTCAAGGCTGACAGCTCTCACCACTTCTGGCAGGGAGTTCCACAGACCAGTAATCCTCTGGGTAAAAAAGTACTTGCTCTTCTTTGTTAGAGATCTTAGAGATCCATCTTTTAGCTGGCTCTGCTCCTTCCTTGGAGGCCATGCCCAGTATGTTGTGCTTGGGGAAGAATTGTCGGCCCTCTAGACCAGTGTTTTTCAACCTTTTTTGGGCAAAGGCACACTTGTTTCATGAAAAAAATCATGAGGAACACCACCATTAGAAAATGTTAAAATTTTTAACTCTGTGCCTATATTGACTATATATAAAGTAATTCTCTTGAATAGGAATCAAATAAACACAAAGAAAGTATTTTATACTTGTATACCGCCCCATACCACTTCAAGGAGTCTCTGGGCGGTTTACAGTTTTAATTACAGTAGGCAGGCTAGACATACACATATGCAGGCTAGAAATGAGCACGTTTCTATGAAGAGGGGAAAGGGTACGAATGGAAAAAGAGAGGTGGGGGAAAAAAGAAAGAAAAGACACACAGAGAGAAGAGGGCAACCCAAGACAGAAAGAAAGGGGCAAGACTTCAAGGAACCCATCGCGGGGCCCCTCAGAGACGGCTCTTCCCCTCCCGGACACTAAAGGCCGGCCGGCCGGCCGGCCAGCCATGCCAGTAGACCCCCCCCCTGCCCGCCCGCCTCCTCAGCCCAGGCCTGGCAGAGGCCTCCTCCATCCCCTCCTCCTCGCTGCCCTGCCGCGGTGCTCATGGGGCAGCTGGGCGCCCCTCCTCCCCTTCCCCTCACCTGGTGGTTTGTTCTGGGCTGGGGCTCCCGGGCCGGCTCATGTTGGCGGGTGGGCTGTCGGGCGGCTCAATCCATTGGTAGCTCCCAGGAAAGGGGTGGTGGTGGTCCAGGGTAAAAAAAGGAGGGGGGGAGAGGGAAGCGAGCGAGTCGCGGCGGCGGCGGCAGGCACAGGGCAAACACTAAGAGAATGAGCGGGGCCAGGTCCGGCCGGGGAGGAAGTGACCCCAGCGCCGCGGGCCTCGGTTGAATTTCTTTAGAATTTTTCAATTTTTCCCACGGCACACCAGGCAACATCTCGCGGCACACTAGTGTGCCGCGGAACAGTGGTTGAAAAACGCTGCTCTAGACCAGTGGTTCTCAACCTGTGGATCCCCAGATGTTCCTGGACTGCAACTCCCAGAAGTCTTCATCACTAGCTGAGCTAGCCAGGATTTCTGGGAGTTGCAGTCCAGGAACATCTGGGGATCCACAGGTTGAGAACCACTGCTCTAGACACTCTCTTGTGGGGTGCCCCAGGGGTTGGCCATCTCCCTGATACTATTTAACATCTCAGTGAGGCCACCAGCTGAGGTCAGCAGTAAAAACACAGCTCTAGGCAGTTTAGGCCCTTAACTGCGGCCTGGAGGTGGTCATGGAATGGACCAGGACCCACAAGGCTCAGGCTCAATCCAGAGAAGGTTGAGGGTTCTCTCCTTTGGGGCATCCTCTCCTGGGTACAGTGTCCCTCTCCATGGCTTGGAGAGTTCTACCTTCCAGCTGGTGGGTAGAGTGAGAAGTCCGGGCGTGATCTTGGACTCGGCGTTGCCCCTGGAATGGCAGGTGGCTGCTGTTGCAGGAGAGAGGCTCCTTGTATTAGGGGGTTCAATTATTAGAAATATAGAGGGATGGATCTGTGATGCGCGTGATAACCGTATGGTCACTTGCCTGCCAGGTGCAAAGCTTGCAGACATCACGAGAAATCTGGATAGCTTGTTAGAGAGACCTGGGAAGGAGCCAGTGGTCACAGTACACGTTGGTACCAATGATGTTCGGAAGGCAAAACGGTCAGGTCCTGGAAGCCATATTCAGGTTGTTAGGAAGAAGATTGAAGTCCCAGACTTCCAAGGTAGCATTTTCAGAAATGCTGCCTGTTCCTTGTGCAGAGCCCACCATGCAGGCAGAGCTCAGAATCCTTAATGCATGGATGAGGTGATGTTGTAAAGAGGAGGGCTTCAAATTTGTCAGGAACTGGAGAACCTCTTGGGACAAGCCCGACCTGTATAGGAAGGATGGGTTGCACTTGAACCATGATGGGACCAGATTGTTGGCCCTTAACATCAAAAAGGCTGCACAGCAGCTTTTAAACTGATAACTGGGGAAAGCCAACAGGAGCTGAGTGGCATCCGGTTTGGAACACCTCGTCCCGTGGAATGAAGTGGGAGAGGGTAGAGAACCACCAAGTGATGATATAGTAGGTACTAGCACTGGGGGAATAATGGGATGTGGTAGTTTGTATACTGGAATTTAAAGCTATTCCGCGGGGGAGAACAAAGAAGCAGCTATTTTGGGCTATGCAAATGCTCAAAGCTTCCAAGCAAAGATGAGAGAACTTGAACATTTGGCAGCTAGGGATAACATTGATATAATAGCCATAACAGAAACCTGGTGGAATGTGGAAAACCAGTGGGATACAGCAATCCCAGGCTATAAACTCTATAGAAGGGATAGAGAGGGGAGGGTTGGAGGTGGAGCGCCACCTATGTCAAAGAAGGGGTAAAATCCAGCAGAATGGAGATTGACAGAGGGTCTGACTCCACCATAGAATCACTGTGGGTTAAACTACCAGGTCCAAAGAGTGATGTGATAGTGGGAGTATGCTATCGTCCACCAGATCAATAACTTAAGGGGAACCTTGAAATGAGGAGATAAATCATGGAAGTGTCTAAGAGGGACAGGATAGTGATCATGGGGGACTTCAGTTACCCCCACATTGACTGGGCCAATGCGAGCTCGGGGCAAGAAAGAGAAACCGGGTTTCTTGACATGCTGAATGACTGTGCCTTAAAGCAACTTGTCATGGAGTCCACCCAAGAACAGGCAACTCTGGATCTGATACTGTGTCATACTCAGGACCTGGTCAGGGATATGATGGTCACTGAGCTTCTGGGGAAGAGTGACCGTGCTGCTGTGGTCTCCAACAAAATGAGGAACGCTTGTTTCTTTCCCCTCCAGTTACGTTCCCTCTTGACATCTTTCCTCCCCCCTCTCCCAGCTGAAGCATGTGGGCCTTCTGTGCTTCACAGAGCAAAATGGAAGGCCAACTCCCTCTCTGCGAGCGAGCACCAACAGGACACCTCCAGCCTTCACTCCCATGGTTGGGAAGTGGGGAGGGGCAGTCTAGGCAACCAACCCCCCCCCAGCCAGATTACAAACATAGGATCAATCTCCTTTGCCATGCATATTGGGGGAAGAGTGTCAAGCAAATAAGACAAAGAACCCTTATTTCCGAAGGGTGGACTTCCCTCAGATGAAGTAACTACAGTGGAACCCTGACTTAAGAGCAGAAAACTTGGCATTTTAACTGCCACCTTACAAATATTAGATATGGTATGTTCATCTTACAATTTTTTTTCAGTTTCTTATTTTTTTAACTTTTTTCATTTTTTTATATAGGTACCCCGACTTAAGAGTAGTTCGACTTAAGAGTATGCATTCAGAATGGATTAAATTTGTAAGCTGAGTTACCACTGTAGTTAGAAAGAAATGGAAAGGGAAGGTAAAAAGAAACCAATGTCTCCAGAGTGCATGGAGCCTGTTTAAAACAACGGTAATAGAGGCCCAGCACAAGTGCATACCACAAAGAAAGAAGAGCTCATCTAAGTCCAAGAGGGCACCGGCATAGTTAATGAGTGGAGTTAGAGAGGCTCTAAAGTGTAAGGAGAGGTCTTTCCGTAAATAGAAATCCTCCCCAAATGAGGAAAATAAAAAGGAACACAAACTCTGTCAAAGGAAATTTAAGAATATGGTAAGAGAGGCAAAGAAAGACTTTGAGGAATGCATGGATAACAATATAAAGGGAAACAATAAAAGCTTCTTTAAATATATTAGAAGTAGAAAACCTGTCAGAGAACCTGTTAGCCCTCTGGATGGTGAGGAAGGAAAAGGGGAGGTTAAGGAGGACTTGGAAATTGCAGCGAAATTAAATGAGTTATTTGCATCTGTCTTCACGACTGAAGACCTTGGGCAGATTCCGCTGCCTGAGCGGGCCCTCTTGACAAAAGAATTAAATCAAATACAGGTTAAAAGAGAGGATATTTTAGGTTAGGGAACAGGAGGTTGTTTTGTTTTTGTTTTTTCAGTATCCCCTCTCAGCCTTCTTTTTGAAAGGCTAAACATTCCCAGTTCCCTAAGCCATCCTTCATAAGACATTTCTTCTAGACGTTCAACCATCCTGGTCGCCCTCCTCTGGACCCACTCAAGGTTGTCAACATACTTTTTCAATTGAGGCGCACAGAACTGGTCACAGGACTCCAGGTGGGTTCTGACCAGAGCAGAATAGAGTGGTACTATCACTTCCCTTGATCTAGAGCAGCCCTGTCCAAAGTCCGGCCCACGGGCCAAATCCGGCCAGCCAGGCCATTTTCATTGGCCTGCAGTTGGCTGGCCAGCCCCTCCCTCCCTCCCCACCACCACTTCGGAACTTGGGGGGTGGGCGGGGGTGCAGGTGGGCCGCCGCCGCTGCTGCTTCGGAACTTGGGGGCCGCTGCTTGGGAACTTCGGGGGGGGGAGGGTTGAGGAAGGCCGCTGCCACCGCTTCAGAACTTGGGGGTGGGTGGGCAGGGGTGCAGGCGGGCCGCCGCCACTGCCGCTTCGGAACTTGGGGCTGGGTGGGCAGGGGTTGAGGCAGGCCGCCGCCACTGCCCATTGCCTTTGGAACCGCCAGAACTTCGGGGTGGGTGGGCAGGGGTTGAGGCAGGCCGCCGCCACTGCCACCACTTCAGAACTTGGGGTGGGTGGGCGGGGGTGCAGGCGGGCCACCGCCACCAGCACCATGGAGCTTGGTTGGGGGGGGGGGAGAGGGCACTCCTCCTCTGGTGCTGCCAGTGCCATGGAGCTGGGTGGGTGGGTTGGGTGAGCAGGCACGCTGCTGCACCGGAGCTTAGGGGACAAGCAGGCGTTCCTCCTCAGCTGCCGCCTGGGTTGCCTGCATTTGGGTCCTCCCACCTCCGTTCCCCATTCCTTCCCTCCTCTCATCTGCAATGTGTTTCCTGCTTGCTTTTTTCTCCCTTCCGATATCCCTGTCTATTGATCTGCCAAAGCTTTGCAATCCCCGACAGTGGTGGTGGTGGTGGTGGTGGTCTTGCCCCCTCCTGACATCCCTCCCCTGTCCTCCTTGGCTTGGGCAGGGAGGCAACAGGACCCGATTGTTCTCCCAGGCTCCGATGAAGGTGTCTGGAAGGCAGCAAAGTTCCCGAGTGTCCTTCCAGTGGGAGGGGATGCTGCCCCTCTGCTTTCTGCCACCAGCATCTGAGCTCCTTGTTTTGAGAGTTAGGGTATTTGTACACGACCCCTAAACTCCACCGCAAATGGCTCCCAGCTCCGGAGCTTAAAATTGTTTCCCCACCAGCTCCGGAGTTTACAGATAATTAAGTGCGACCACGCCCACCTAAGCTCATCCCAGCGCACTTTTAAGGTACCTGCTTTCTGGAGATGAAAATTCCTGATGCGGACATAACGTAGTGACTGCCTGGCTCTCCTTGCTTCTGTTTGTTTTTTTTTTTGCCCCTCGCCCTTTAAGAGATCTGAATGCAGTGCCAGGATGGCAGAACAGAGGTGAGAGGCATTCTTTTCTTCCTTTTTTCCTCCCTCCCCTCACGCAGCCAGCAGCCAGGAGTGCGGAGGGGGTGGGAACGCAGGAACAGCGACAAACCCCTAAGATCTCTGGTCTGAATTTAAGTGGCCAGCAGATCTTAGGGGTTGTGTGAAAAGGCTGTTAGCTTGAGAAAGCATGGACGGGAAGGACTGAGCAGAGAGAGAGAGAGGAAGAGGGGGGAGGGAGAGGAAGAGGGGGAGGGAGGGAGGGAGGAGAGGAAGAGGGAGGGAGAGAAAGGAAGGAGAGGAGGGAGGGAGAGAAAGAATGGAGAGGGGGAGGAGGGAAAGAAAGATAGGGGAAGGGAGAGAGAGAGAAAGAGAGAAAGAAAGGAGAGGAGGGAGGGAAGAAAGAAAATGAGGAAGGAAAGAAGAAAGGAGAGGAGGGAGGAAGGAAGGAAGGGAGAAAAGGAAAAGGAAGGAAAAGAGAGGGGGAAGGAGGAAAGGAAGGAAAGAAAGAAAGAAAGAAAGAAAGAAGGGAGGAGAAAAGAGAAAGAAAGGGGGAGAAAGAGGGAGGGAGAATGAGAGCGAAAGAAAGAAAGAAGGGAGAGGAGGAGGAAGGAAGGAAGGAGAGGAAGGAGGAAGGGGGGAAAGGAAGAAGATTTTCCAAATCATTTATAAAACTATACAGATTAATTTATGTGCACTGAGAACAATCAAGTCCTAGGTCACAAACTGAACAATGCAATGCACAATTTTATATTTAATACTGTGAGGAAGAAATATGAATGGTTAATTCTGATTTTTTAAACATTGTTTTAGAAGGGTTTTTTGGTTCCTCACAAACTAGTAAGTAAACAGCTCAGGAGAGTTTTATTCTGGAGGGGTCAGTGGGTGGGGCTTGCAAGGGGTCAGTGGGTGGGGCTTACAGGGGGCAGCTGCCCCCCCACATTTTCAGCCACCAAATCTGGCCCTCCTTACAAAAAGTTTGGACACCCCTGATCTAGAGACACTATGGTTGTGTTTTTATTTGCAAGATGAAGGGACTTCCGGTGCCAGTCAGAGTGGCTGTGATGAGCTTTCCTCCCATATTTTATCTAAAAACTGTTCCTTGTGTGTGGAACCAACTCCCTAACTTCTATCAAAAGACAACTGAGTCCTTCTGGGAGTTGCCGATAAGCCGGTCTCCTTTTGTTTGTTTGTTTGTTTGTTTTTAAGGCTTATATACCGCCCATCTTCCCGAAGGAACTCCGGGTGGTTCACAACAAAACAAAGGAAAACAAATCAGCAAACAATTAAATACAACTGTGTGAACAGATAATAAAAAAAATTAAAAACAATTTAAACACATAGTAAAAATGGCATGGAGACAGATGGTGGACAAAGAGGGAAAAAAATTAAGAGTCACCAAACGCCTCACGGAAAAGCAAGGTCTTTAAAGCTTTCCTAAAGGCTGGCAGGGACTGTGTAAGGCGCACTTTGCTAGGGAGATGGTTCCCTAAGGTAGGGCCAGCCACAGAGAAGGCTCGAATCCGAGTAGACTTTTTTGAGCCTCCCTGGGCGTGGCCACCTGCAGCAAGTGCGCCCGCGACACTCTAGTTGGTCGGGTCAAAGTTGACCGCTGGAGGATCTGCTCTGCCAGGTAATCAGGTCCCAGGCCATGGAGGGTTTTATAAATTAAAACCAAGACCTTGAATCTAATTTGGGACGCAATGGGTAACCAATGCAGGTGAGCCAGTACTGGGGTGAGATGGTCGTGTCGATGCACACCCACCACCAGTCTGGCTGCTGCATTTTGCACCTGCTGCAGTTGCCGAAGGAGAGTCAAGGGCAACCCCAAGTAGATAGCGTTGCAGTAATCTATTCTCGAGATCACCAACACTTGCACAACCGTTCTCAGCTTGTCCCCCTCGAGGTATGGATTAATCTGGGGAATTTGTCAAAGATGGAAAAAAGCAGTCCTGGACACGGCGACCACCTGGGCCTCCATGGTAAGCGCCGGGTCCAGGACCACACCCAGATTCCAGACACTGTCTGCCAGTTGGAGGGAAATGCCCTCCAGACTGGGGAGAGGGCCTCCATATCTGGAAGGGGAAGTCCCAAAGACCATAACCTCAGTCTTCTCAGGGTTGAGTTTGAGTCTGTTGGCCTTGGTGCATGCCATGACTGCATCCAGGCACTGGTCGAGGGTCTGGACAGCCTCAACTGCAGAGGTGGAAAAGGAGAGATAGAGCAGTGTGTCATCAGCATACTGATGGCCGCAGACTCCAAATCTCCTTATGACCTCTGCCAATGGCCACACATAGATGTTGAACAGCATGGGAGAGAAGGACAACCCCTGCGGAACCCCACAAGGGACTATCCACAGGGCAGACAACCCCCACCCATGCTGCACACGCTGGGAATGGTTCTCCAAGAAGGAATGGAACCAACTGAGAACAGTGCCTCCGATACCTATCTCGGAGAGCCGGTCCAGCAAGATACCGTGGTCGACGGTATCGAAGGCCGCTGAAAAATCCAGAAGGACCAACAAGGTAGAGCTATCCCTGTTGGCCCCATGGAGGAGGTCATCTTGCAGTGTGACCAAGACTGTGTCAGTCCCCCGACCCGGCCTGAACCCAGACTGGAATGGATCAAGAACCCATTCTCCCTCCAGGAACGACTGCAGCCGGACTGCGGTCACCCTCTCGATGACCTTGCCCATGAAGGGAGCATTGGCAGTCAGATGGTAGTTTGTCAATTCGTCCGATGCCAGGCCAGGTTTTTTTAGAATTGACTTCACCACTTTCTCCTTCAGGCGAGAGGGGAAAATCCCTTCCCTGAAGGAGGCAGTGGAAATAATTGAAGCCCATTCAGGCATGCTCCCTCCGGCAGTTTTTATAAGCCAAGATGGGCAAGGATTGAAGGGGGAGGATGCAGGCCGGCAGTGAGCCAGGGCCCTGGAGGCCTCAAGCGAGGAGACAGAGGGGGTGCAGGATCGGGATATGCCGAGGATAGACTAAGGCAACCGGAGTCAAGATCGGTCCAGATGGCCTCTATTTTAGTTCTAAAAAAAGGCTGCAAAAGTCTCACTATTGAACTCAGTAGGAGGAGGCCTTACCAGACCAGGATTAGTGAGGTCGCGAACCACACGGAATAATTCCGCCTGGCGGTTCGAGGCTCACTAATTCTCAGGGAGTAGAAAGATGTTTTAGCCTCCCTGATCACCCAAACATAGCACCTAGGCTGGATTCTAACTGCAGCCTTATTAAACACCGTCCGGTCCATCCTCCAGCTGCTCTCCAACCTTCTCCGCTCTTTCTTCATTACTCTCAACTCTGCCATATACCACGGCGAAGAGCGAGCTCTGCAATGGAGAAGGCGCCTAGGGGCGATCCACTTGACAGCCTGGGAGACTTCCTCAAACCATTGGTCCACCGCGGCTTCGGCTGGATCATCAGCCAAACCGCCAGGAAGCTCCCCGAAGGCCTCTTGGAACCGAGCAGGGTCCAGAAGTCTCCGGGGGCAGGCCCAAACAAGTGGCTGAGGTTCCCCACAGAGCGGGGCAGTGATGGATAGGGAAAAGGACAGCAGGTGATGGTCTGACCATGACACAGGTAGGGAGACAATGTCCCCTACCCTCAGATTAAAGTCCTCTGATGTGGAGGTAAACACCAGGTCCAGTGTATGTCCAGATCTTTGAG
Organism: Phrynocephalus forsythii; assembly: GCA_029282475.1. Classification (NCBI taxonomy): domain Eukaryota; kingdom Metazoa; phylum Chordata; class Lepidosauria; order Squamata; family Agamidae; genus Phrynocephalus; species Phrynocephalus forsythii. The sequence goes on from JAPFRF010000024.1 coordinate 12,570,504, forward strand.
TGGGGCATACAACATGCTGGGTCAGGTTCATGGAGGCCATGGACTCCATGAATTCCAGGGCCGCACCTGAAAGCCCATTGCCAGCATGCACATTGAAGTCCCCTACCACCAGAAGGTGGGGGACCTCAACAGTGCAGCCGTGATGAACTCCGTGAGCTCTGGTAGGGATCGTGCTGGGTTGGGGGGAACACGGTAACCAAGCACAATGCCAAATCTGTCCCACTGTACCACCAATAGATGAAGACATTCTAACCCCGGACTCACCAACGTCGAGGCTCTGCTGACATAAATAGATTCCCTATAAACAATGACTGCCCTGTCCCCCTTACGACCCTCCGACCTGCCTACGGCCTGAACCAGAAACCCAGGGGGGCACAGTTGGGTGAGCAAAGTTCCCCCCTCTGCTCCCATCCAGGTCTCGGTGATACAGGCCAGGTCGGCCCTCCCATCCCAGATGGCATCATAAAGGATGGGGATCTTATTATGGACCAACCTGGCATTCATCAGGAGGCAGCACAGGTCGGAGGCACTGGCAGGATGGCTCCGAGACATGTGGCAGTGAGTTGGGGGATCAGAACGGGGGACAGGCGTTAGTTGCCTGGCCAGAGTTCTTCTTATCCAACTAACTCCCCAACTACTAGCGTATTGCCCACACCCCGACACAACTGAAATAGCAGTCCCTGCAGGCATGGTGACTTTAAAAAAAAAGCAGCAAAATAACACCTAATAAATAATCACAGCAAACCAATTAAGATACAGTGCAGTATAACAATATAAATAAGCCAAACAGACAGAAAAAAAGAAAAAGAATTAATAAAACTAAAACATAATGTGGTCACATAAGCCTGGGCAAACAGATGGAAAACGGGGAGGGGAGAGTAGTGGGAAGAGACAAAGGCATACAGTGGACGATGGTAATTTACTGACGGTGTCTAGAAGAAGGCCACTGGCAAGACAGAAATGTGGTGGGAGGCAATCAACAGCTGCCAGCGGCACAGTTCAGCAATCTAGTATAAACTGGGAACCCAGTGTGGTTCACAGAACAACACCAATGTGGCTCCAAGAGCAGAGTTTTCGCGATGGCACCATGATGGTAAGAGCGGCATCACCACCTCGAGTCGCCTCCAGCGCACCCTTGAAACCAACGCCGCCCCCGTGGAAGACCAAGCCAAGTTCAAGTTCAAGTGGGCCTCCGTGGGCTGGCTGATCCCAGTAAGTGGCATCAATGGTCCATCGGGAATGCCTCAAAGAACGCCTCCCCAGTTTGGACACATCATCCACCACTGATCAAGCTGTGTCATCAGTTCAGGTGATAAAAATAAAGAGGCCTAGTATAAACCTCCAACCGGCCGTCGAGTAAACCCGTCGCCTCACTCCAAGGGCAGGCTCTCCAGGTCCAAGGGGGGGGGGGAGGCCAGAGGGCGTCCGCCGCCTCCAGATGGTTCCTCGCCGGGGGCTCTCCGATGCCAGATGAGCGTGGCTGGGTGACTGCATCTGCTGCCGCCTCCTCAGATGAGCCCCCCACGGACAAGCTCACTAGGCCCGATGAAATGAGGCTAAGGGCTTCTACCGCCACTGCGTCTAGAGGGGTCCTCTGTGGGAGGCCAGCATTCATCCTCATAGCAGGCTCCAAGGCCAGGACTAAGGCAAGCCCTCTGCTGCAGACATCGCTCCACCATCCCCAGATGGAACTGCCGCCACCAACAAGACAACTGGGGACCACTAGCGTGCTGCCTCTGGCTGGAAGCCACAGCTCCCCTGGTAGATGGTAAGTGACCCCCAGAAGATGAGCAAAGAAGGGGGCGGACAGCAGCACTAGCAGTGGGACGAGGCGACAGAGCCAAGGCAGAGGCAAGCTTTGGGCAGAGGCCACTGCAGCTGGCTGAGCCGCCGCCCTGGGAAGATCCGCCAGATAGGCAGGAGGGCAGAGGGGGCAGAGGGAAACAGCCGTGCCCCCCCGAACTGGGCTGGTCTCCACGCCAGCAGCCCATAGATGGAGCCCGGGACGCCGCGGAGGAGCCGAGGCAGAGGCGTGCGGTGAACAATGGCCACCACAGTGGACCGAGCTGCTGTCTCGAGGAGAACCGCCGGGTCCACAGGAAGGCCGGAGGGACGGGAGAAAACCACCACATCCCCTCCGAACCGGGCGAGGTCTCCACACCAGCAGCCCATGGATGGAGCCTGGGCCGCAGACGACAAAAGGTAGCAGAGAGACGAATTCCTACAGCAGCAAGAAGAGGAATGGGGGGGGAGGTGCTCGTACCAATATTCCGATATCACAATGAGGCCCCCTTCCAGACCCCCCCTTAGCCTTGGCAAAGCCCGAAGTCAGTTAAAAATAAAAAACAGAACAAGACAACAAATTAAAGAAATAAAAAAGCGCTGAGGTGCAGCCGCCACGAACGGCTGCTGCTGCTGTCCACCATCTTGCCGTCCACCATGAACCTTTTTATGGAAAATGGAAAGTGCACAGAGAAGCCAATTGAATCCTGACCGTGCAATTGCAATCAACAGACTCTGAAACTTACAATGAGGGGAATGCTGTGGATATTGCTTATCTGGACTTTAGTAAGGCCTTTGATAAGGTTCCCCATGATATCCTTGCTAAGAAGTTAGTAGAAAGTGGGATAGATAGTGCTACTGTTAGGTGGATTTGTAATTGGTTGACTGATCGCACCCAAAGGGTGACCATAAATGGCCTCTCTTCAGCTTGGAGAGACGTGACCAGTGGGGTGCCCCAGGGTCCTGTTCTGGGTCCGGTGCTATTCAATATATTTATTAATGACTTGGATGAAGGAATCAAGAGTATGCTTATTAAATTTGCAGACAATACCAAATTGGGAAGGGTGGCTAATTCCCTAGATAGGGTGAAAATTCAAAAAGACCTTGACAGATTGGAGTGCTGGGCCAAAGCTAATGGAATGAATTTCAACAGAGGGAAATGTAGGGTGCTACACCTAGGTAAAAAGAATGAATTGCACAGATATGGGATGGGGGATACATGGCTGGAGAATAGTACCTGTGAAAGGGATTTGAGAGTCTTACAAATTGAACATAAGTCAGCAGTGTGATGCAGCAGACAGGAAAGCCAATGCAATTCTTGATTGCATCAACAGAACCATAGTGTCTAGATCAAGGGAAGTGATAGTACCACTCTATTCTGCTCTGGTCAGACCCCACCTGGAGTACTGTGTAAAGTTCTGTGCACCTCAGTTTTAAAAGGATGTTGACAACCTTGAGCGGGTGCAGAGGAAGGCGACCAGGATGGTTGAGGGTCTGGAGGAAATGTCTTATGAGGAACGGCTTAAGGAACTGGGAATGTTTAGCCTTTCAAAAAGAAGGCTGAGGGGGGATATGATAGCTATGTTTAAATATTTGAAAGGATGTCATATTGAAGAGGGAGCACGTTTCTTTTCCATGGCTTCAGAGACTAGGACTCGGGGCAATGGTTTCAAACTACAGGAAAAGAGATTCCATTTGAACATTAGGAAGAACTTCTTGACAGTTAGAGCTGTTCAGCAGTGGAATATGCTGCCACAAAGGGTGGTGGAGTTTCCTTCCTTGGAGGTTTTTAAGCAGAGACTGGATGGCCATCTGTCGGAAATATTGTGATGGGGTTCCTGCATGGCAGGGGGTTGGACTAGATGGCCCTTGAGGTCTCTTCCAACTCTATGATTCTATGATTCAGACCTGGAGTGCCGAGAGTGTTTGTTTCTCAGGGAATATCCTTGTGTTTGTCCTTGGGGCGGCTGTCTGCAGGCGTCAGAATCTTCATCTATGGCTCACAACTGGCTACAGTGAGTAAAAGGCTTCGAATGACCAGGTGGAATAACTTACCTGTAAAGGTTTAAATAGCTTACTGGGACTAAGATTGTTTTCCACAATAGGAGCCAAGGAGTTTTGGGGTGGGCTGGCAGGCGAGTCGTTGCCACCACAGGGCACCTTGGGAGGGTGCAAGGTCACACAGATTGTCTCTTCCAAGGGGTGACCTGTGGCCACAGCTCCCTGTGCTTCCTTTGGTCCCCACCTCCCTCCTTCCCTCCCTTCCTTGCTCTCTTGGTTTTCAACTTCCTCCCTCCTTTCCTTGGTCCCCAAGTTCCTTCCAGCAGGTGGGGTTGCAAGGGGTCAGTGGGTGGGGCTTATGGGTCAGTGGGTGGGGCTTGCAGTGGGGGGGTAGGGTTGGGGAGCAACCGGCCCCTGACACATTCTCAGCCACCAAATCTGGCCTTCCTTACAAAAAGTTTGGGCACCCCTGATTTAGTCTGTGGCTGTCTTTGCGGTGCTTCCTTTGGTCCCCACCTTCCTTCTTTCCTCCCTCCCTTGGTCCCCACCTCCCTCCCTCCCTCCCTCCCTCCCTTGATCCCCACCTTCCTTCCTTCCTCTCTTGGTTTCCACCTCCCTCCCTCCATCCCTTGGTCCCCGCCTTCCTTCCTGCGCGTGGGGTTGGAATGGGTCAGTGGGTGGGGCTTATGGGTCAGTGGGTGGGGCTTGCAGTGGGGGGGGTAGGGTTGGGGAGCAACCGGCCCCTAATACATTCTCAGCCACCAAATCTGGCCCTCCTTACAAAAAGTTTGGGCACCCCTGATTTAGAGTCTGTGGCTGTCTTTGCGGTGCTTCCTTTGGTCCCCACCTCCCTCCCTTCTTCCCTCCCTTGGTCCACACCTCCCTCCTTCCCTCCCTTCCTTGTTCCCCACCTCCTTCCTTCCTCTCTTGGTTTCCATCTTCCTCCCTCACTCCCTTGGTCCCCACCTTCCTTCCAGCGGGTGGGGTTGCAAGGGGTCAGTGGGTGGGGCTTATGGGTCAGTGGGTGGGGCTTGCAGTGGGGGGGGTAGGGTTGGGGAGCAACCGGCCCCTGACACATTCTCAGCCACCAAATCTGGCCCTCCTTAAAAAATGTTTGGGCACCCCTGGCTTACTGGGGTGTTTTCCACAATAGCAGCCACTGATTGCAGGCCCAAGTGAAATCCTCAAGTATCGGCAGAAATCCAGATGGTATTTAACCCCAGTAAGACTAAATAGAATGAATCCTGCTTACTCTAAGATATGTTGGAAATGTGAAAAAGAGCTTGGTACTTACTTGCATCTTTGGTGGGAATGTGAAATAGTCCAAAGGTTCTGGAAAAAAGTGTTTTTAGAGCTAAGTAATATGATTAAGATGGATATAGATTGTAATCCAGAGATAGCATTATTATCATTGTTAACAAGTAAAGATTATTTTGTTACAACAAAGGAACTAATAGCAAATTTTATGACAGCTGCTAGATTAATTATAGCAAAAAATTGGAAGTCAAAACTAGAATTCAAGATGGAAGACTGGTATAATGAACTTTGGGATATAGCTATAAACGATAAACTGTCCTGCAGTTTAAAGGTTAAACGAGGAGAAATGAAAAAAGACATTTTCTACGATATTTGGGGTAAATTTTTAGATTATGTACTAGTCGAAGGAAAAGGGAAAGAGTCCACGAATATCTCACAACAATTCTGGAGAAGAGAACTTTAAGAAGACTACTAGAAGAATAGAAGATGGAGCAACGAATAAGAATGTATGGATGGCCCCGCGGGATGGGGGTGCACTTATATTGTTTGTTGTCATTTTTATGTCGTATGTAGTTTAAAATTTAATAAAAATTATAAAAATTAAAAAAAAAAGTATCGGCAGAAAACTATCACCAAGGAAGGGTATTGTGGGGACCGTGCAAGACCTGTATTTCCTCGTATTGAGAATATATATATTTTAAGGAAGACATTAATGTTCATGTGAAAAAGATAAATAATCCATTCTTGAAAAACACTATGGAATGTTGGATGAACTTTAGGGAGATTCTAAGTCCATTGGTTTCACCTTTGATTCCAATAACAGAAATTAAGAGTTTCCCAGAAAATGTAAAGGGGATGTTAAATAAGCTACTGTATGATAAAAAAAAGTTATATACTTGCGGGATTGGTTAAAGCAAATGCAGAGTAGACGAAGCATAAAGGAAAAATTGGGAGGAAATATTTTGTGGTTGAACATTACACAAATGGAAAAATGGACTAAAGAATGGATAACTAAAGTAGGAGAGTGTAGAAAATTTACCAGATTTGAAGAAATTATAGATAGAACAAATAAGATAGAGAATAAAGAACAGAGGAAAGGAATTGTAAGTGAGATATATAAAATATTAATTCAGGAGGGTTATAAAAATAAGTTTAGAGAGATTTGGCAAGAAGATATTAATAAAGAGATATAAGAGGAAGAATGGGGGGAAATGTGGAATAAAAGAATAGTGAAAAATATGTCAATGAGAGTTAATGAAAACTGTTATAAAGTATATTGGAGATGGCACTGTACCTTCCCTTTCTCATCTGAGGGAAGTTTGCCCTTCGGAAATCAAGGGTTTTTGTGTCTGATTTGCTTGACACACTTCCCCGACGTGCATGGCAAAGGAGATTGCAGCATGGTCACTGTTCCCCAGAAGCTCAGTGACATTCACATCCCTGACCAGGTCCTGAGTATCACACAGTATTAGATCCAGAGTTGTCTGTTCTCAGGTGGGCTCCATGACAAGTTGCTCTAAGGCACAGTCATTCAGCATGTCGAGAAACCTGGTTTCTCTTTCTTGCCTGGAGCTCGCAGTGGCCCAGTCAAAGTGGAGATAATTGAAGTCCCCCATGATTACTATCCTATCCCTCTTAGACAACTCCATGATTTGTCTCCTCATTTCAAGGTCCCCCCCCCAAATTTTTGATCTGGTGGACGATAGCATACCCCAACTATCACATCACTCCTTGGACCTGGTAGTTTAACCCACAGTGACTCCCCTTTCTTTCTGCGAGCACTCAGTGGTGATGTCAGTAATGTGTAAATGAGAGCAAACTAATGTTCCTTCTTGGTCATCAAAGTGGGAATTCCCACCTGTAATATTTAATCGGTCCCTGAAAAAGGATCTGGGTGAAAGGTTGATCTTGTAAATCAAGAACAGGAACCCCGACTTATAAAATTAATGCATTCCGAGAGACGCTTGTAAATTGATAATCTCCTAAATTGGTGAGCAGCTTCCCATAGGAATGCATTGAAAGCAATTAATCCATTCCAGAGGAAACAGATTTCAATGCATTCCTATGGGAAACCGTTTTAAAATTCACGTGTGCAGCTTCTGCCCCCTGGAGGTGGGGAGAAGCTGCCCGCCCAATTCCTCCCCCAGCCAGTGCCAATCAGCTACTTGGTGCTGGCTTCGGGCCAACGCTCCCGGGACCATCTCCGTTGAAATGCATTGGCAAGTCTGCCTCCGTGACTGGAAGGGATTTAAAAAGTGGCACACCACTCCCCCCTCTCCCGCGGGGGCTCCAGAGAAGCAGCACACCACTTTTAAAATCCCTTGTAGTCACTGAGGCAGAAGAGATTTAATAAGTGGCGCTCTGCTTCTCCCGAGCCCCCGTGCCGGGGGGGGGGAGCAGTGCACCACTTTTGAATTGCCTTCCAGTCACCAAGGCAGCGTTTGCCTCGCTGACTGGAAGGCAATTTTCATATGTCAGGCCCCTCGTAAGTCGGGGTACCACTGTATTGTGATGGGTCCAAGTCATTGGCAACTCGATCCGTACCTGAAACATGTGAAAACACTCTTCTTTATCTTCTGCTACCACCATTCATTTACTTATGTTCTTATCTCTATTCAGAAGAAGTGGGACTGACACAGTTGGTAACGTTTCCAAATACAATCAATGTTAATTGAAGTGAATAAAAATACAAAAATAAATAATGTGCACTTTAAAGTTTTCTTAGTATATATATTCAATCAGTCCCTAACTTCCTTAACTAGTTCTCTGACAAACACGTCACCCTGATGCCAACTACTCTCTCTTCTAAGGATGTTCCTTGCTGTCACCGCTTGCTGTCTCTTGTTTTCCCTCTTCAGTTCAACTGTCACTCTTTTTATAGGCCTCAACCCTGCCCACATTCTTTGATTGGCTGCCCATTAGCATACAGTATTTAAGTAATTCACTGCGGGGATTCTGTCACACATATCTACATATAAAAAGACTAAGTTTATGTTTGCTATGTACACATGTACAGAAACAGCAATGCACTAAACCCAATCAAAATCATTCCAGAGGGTGTTGGGAACCCTTCTTTGGAGGATGTGTTTTGGTGGGGCTTCAGTGAGTGCACATGCTCCTGGCTGCCAACATGGCATATCTGGAAAGAAAGTGAGCTTCTATTTCCCCTGACCTTTTGCTTTGAGGCAGGGTCAAAAGGCACCTGCCTCTTATTAGAACCATTGTTTTCATAACTGCTCCAATGTCTGCTTGTCAGAAATAGATGAAATAAATAAAACAACCCTTCTGGAGGGAGCACGGCAGTCTTTTTGTCTGCACTGCATCTTCTCAACTGACTGAGCAAAGGCATTTTTCTCTGTCTGCTTATCTGGAAGTCAAGGTCAGTTTGGCTTTGGAAATTCTCCAGCAAATTCCAACAGGAGGGGTTGAAATGAGAACACAGAGAAAAGGGGATTCGCACCAGATTGTCTGATGAAGGAGTCCTGCCAGGCGGAGAAAGGAAGACTTCTGCCCTGCCTGCGTCCTTCACTCCCAGTGTTTTGAAGGTTTATTCCCTGTATGGTCCATGTCTTGACTAACAAGGTTTGTGTAGTGACTGAAGCTTTTCCCACACTCGATTTCTCAATGGCTTCTCGAATGTGAAGAAAGGCAAACAAAATGACAGTAATTGGCTCCTCAGTCCTGACATTCAAATGGCTTATCGACGGTGTGGGTTCTGTGATGCTTAGCAAGTTGACCAGATTGACTAAATCTCTTTCTACACTCCAGACATTCAAATGGTTCCTGCCTGTGGGTCCTGTGATGCCTACAAATGACTTGAGCCTGACTGAACCTCTTTCAAGATATTCAAATGGCTTCTCTTCTCTGGTTTTTGTGAGGGCTAAAAAGGCTTTTAACTGAATCTCTTTCCACATTCCAGACATTCTCTTGTATGGGTTTTGTGATGGCTAGCAAGGACTCTTCTCACCTCTGTGGGTTCTGTGATGGCTAGCAATGTTGTCAGAGTGACTGAACCTCTTTCCACACTCCAGATATTCAAATGATTGTTCACCTGTGTGGGTTCTGTGATGGTTAGCAAGATGTCCATCCTTATGGGACCTCTTTCAACATTCCAGGCATTCAAATGGCTTCTCACCTGTGTGGATTCTCTGATGGCTAGCAAGGTATCCAGATCGACTAAACCTCTTTCCACACTCAATACATTCAAATGGCTTCTCACCTGTGTGGGTCCTGTGATGGCTAGCAAGGCTTCCAGCACGACTGAACCTCTTTCCACACTCCAGACATTCAAAGGGTTTCTCGCCTGTGTGGGTTCTGTGATGGCTTGCAAGGTGTCCAGTCTGACTGAAACTCTTTCCGCACTCCAGACATTCAAATGGCTTATTGCCTGTGTGTGTTCTGTGATGGCTAGTAAGTTGTCCAGCTTGACTAAACCTCTTTCCACACTCCAAACATTCAAATGGCTTCTCACCTGTGTGGGCTCTGTGATGCTTAGCAAGGTTTCCAGAATCACTGAACCTCTTTCCGCACTCTAGACATTCAAATGGCTTCTCACCTGTGTGGATCCTGTGATGCCTATAAAGGACTCCAGCCTGATTGAATCTCTTTCCACACTCTAGACATTCAAATGGTTTCTCACCTGTATGTGTTCTCTGGTGGCTAGCAAGATGTCCAGAATGACTGAACTTCTTTCCACACTCCAGACATTCAAGTCGCTTCTCAACTGTGTGGGTTCTCTGATGGCTAACAAGGTGTTCAGCTTGATGGAACCTCTTTCCACACTCTGGGCATTCAAATAGCTTCTCACCTGTGTGGGTTCTCTGATGGCTAGCAAGGTTTCCAGCTTGACTGAACTTCTTTCCACACTCCAGACATTCAAATGACTTCTCTTCTCTGTGACGTCTCTGATGGCTAACAAGGTTTCTAGCCTGACTGAATCTCACTCCAGACTCCAGACATTCAAATGGCTTCTCACCTGTGTGGAGCCTTTGATGCCGAGTAAGGTTTGCTGAATCACTGAACCTCTTTCCACACTCCAGACACTCAAATGGCTTCTCACCTGTGTGGGTCCTGTGATGACTAGCAAGTTTTCCACAATCACTGAAACTCTTTCCGCAGTCCAGACATTCAAATGGCTTCTCACCTGTGTGTGTCCTGTGATGGCTAGCAAGGTTTGCAGAATCAGTGAATCTCTTTCCACACTCCAGACATTCAAATGGCTTCTCGCCTGTGTGGGTTCTGTGATGTCTAAGAAGACTTCCGGAAGTACTGAACCTCTTTCCGCATTCCAGACATTCAAATGGCTTCTCGCCTCTGTGGGTCCTGTGATGGCTAACAAGGGTTCCAGAATGACTGAATCTCTTTCCACACTCCAGACATTCAAATGGCTTCTCACCTGTATGGGTTCTGAGGTGTACAGTGAGGTCTCTAAAATGACTAAACCTCTTTCCACACTCTAGGCATTCAAATGGCTTCTCCCCTTGGTGGAACTTCCTATGGGTACAAAGGGTTGAGGTGCTAGTAAAAGATTTTCTGCATTCGTTATGGTCATTCCTTTCATCTCCTTTGGATGTTTTCCAAACCACTTGGTTTTCCTCCTGACAAGTAATAGTTTTGTCCATCTTTTGATCAGCCTGTTTTCCTCTAAATCTTTCCTTCTGGTTTGAGTCTCAAGACAGTCTTTTGCGTTTGAACATTCAACCCCTTCCTCTGGCGCTTGGTGCCTTCCTCTTTTATTTCTTCTCTACTGCATCTTACCTGAAACATAGAAATCACCACAGAATCAAAAGTTTGTAATCAAGTAACAAACCCAGTGAACTAATATGGAGGATGCAGGGGGATGCGACACAGCTCTGGTGTGTGGGGGTCCCCTCCTCCACTAACCTCAGTGAGGAGACACATTGTAGTACCAGTGAACATAAGAACATAAAAACATAAGAAGAGCCATGCTGGATCAGGCCAAAGGCCCATCTAGTCCAGCTTCCTGTATCTCACAGTGGCCCCACCAGATGTGTTTGGGAGTGCATGAGACTAGATATCTGTCTCCTGATACCACTCCTCTGCATCTGGCCCTTGAATTACCCTGGTTTTAAGCCTGGAGATTACACATCTCCATCATGGTTTGTAACCTGTGATGGACTTTTCCTCTGTCCAATCCCCTTTTGAAGGCATCCAGGCCAGATGCCATCACCACATCCTGTGGCAGGGAGTTCCACAGACTAACAACGCGCTGGGTGAAAAAATATTTTCCTTTGTCTGTTATCACTCTCTCAGCCCACAATTTGAGTATATGTCCCCTAGTTCTGGTATTTTGTGAGAGGGATAACAGCTTCCCTCTATCCACTTTACTCATGCCCTGCATTATTTTGTAACTCTCAATCATATCCCCCATCAGGCGCCTTTATTCCAGACCAAAGAGCCCCAAATGTTTTAGCCTTTCCTCCAGGGGATTACAGCTGGTCATGGCCATGAAATCCTTCAAGAATACATTGGAAACACACCAAAGAAAAAGAGCACTTCTGCATCTAACCCAGAGCATGGCCAAACAGCCCTAAAAACTCACAACAACTAACTATACAGCTATTGATAGGAGTAGCAAGGATCCCTGGTGTGGGAGGTCTGGGGAAGGCAACTCCCTGGTGAACTGGGCAAGGGGTGTAAGTGATGGCTAGCGGTGTGAGAATCAAAGACCCTCTGCAGGAAGAAAGGGAGGAAAGTGTTGGAGATGTTAGTCTCTTTGGCCCAATTCCCTGCCACACAGCATGTTAAGGATAGAGTCAGAGATAGAGTTACTTTATAATAACTTCAGAAAAGGTTTTATTACTACAGACTTTTATTTCATCAGTATTCTGTCAAAACCTTAAGACTGGAAAAGAAAATAATAATTTATCTTGCATATTCTGTGCTATTCTGATTTATCTTTAAAGACTCTACCTAAACTAGGCAATGTCTAAGAAAAGGCAACAATGGACACAAATTTGACATAAGAAGCCACGATACTGAAAAACCCGTCTCAAAAAACATTTCAGTTTACCTGGACACTCCTTGAAAGACATGAAGTTCACCAATTTGGAACAGAATCATTACAGATCCAGAATGCAAAGGGAAACAACTGAGATAAAATTCATATGCATGATGAATGGACTAAACATAAGTCAGGGTTTCTTGAGTCGTTATCAAATGTAATATACAATATTGCCACCTTTTGCATGGAAGTTATCTCCCACCAGGACTCTTAAGGTAAAAAATCTTTCCCACCCCTTTCCCTTTTTTTTCTTCTAACCCCCTCCACAACCTGCTCTGATTTGGTCTGATTTTTCCTGAAGGCACTCACCACAGAACCATAAAGATAGACCAACAAATACCAGAACACCTGGCCTCCTTCCCATCATTTTTGCAACTGGCCAGCCCCCCTCCCCCCCGGTCCAGCCTCACCCAACTGTCTATGTGTTGCATTGGTTACAGTCATGACTGACTCTTTGTTACTCCATGTCTATAGAGTTTTCTTGGCAGGAATACTGGAGTGGCTTGCCAGTTCCTACTCCAGGTGCCTACAGCACCTGGTATTCCCTGGTGGTCTCCCATCTACAGTATGTACTAACCAGGGCTGACCCTGCTTAGCTTCTGAAATCAGGCAAGATCAGATATGCTTAGGCCATCCGGGCTTACATGCAAATACTACAGCCAATGAATATTTTGTATGAAATATACACCCCATCACATATTATACAGTGAACCCTCGTATAACAAACTGTGTCCATAACATAAAATCTGTACAACATAAACAATTCCCAGGATAGGGGGAATTTGCTTAACAGAATCGCCTAAGGGGCGAATCCGTACAACATAAAAATGGTCACGATTAGGGATTACAGGTACTCTGTTTTCAATGCATTCCTATGGGAAATTTGTATAAAGGAAAATGTGCTTAACATAATTTCATTTGGAACAAATTAATTCCTTTATACAAGGTACCACTGTATTATACAACTCATTTTGCCGCTATATGACTGGAGAATTGGATGTGTCCACGGAACATCACATTTTTCTGTCTTCTGTTTTGTTTTTCTTTGATTTTTGCCTGAAATACCTAAAGTAAACTATCCCCTAGCGCTGGATGGCATGAATACAAGTGGCAGTCTCCATCTAAGAAGAGATCAGGAGAGGAAAGCAGTCACCTTCTTAACACTAAAAACTGACTCACTCGCTAGAGAGGATGGGCAGAAAAGAGCAAAGGTCAGAAAGACAGAACAGGGCAATTCCTGGAGGAAAAGTCCATCACAGGTTACAAACCATGATGGAGATGTGTAATCTCCCAGGCTTAAAACCAGGGTACTTCAAGGGCCAGATGCAGGGGAGTGATATCAGGAGACAGAGATCTTGTCTCGTGCACTCCAGGATGCATCTGGTGGGGCCGCTGTGAGATACAGGAAGCTGGACTAGATGGGCCTTTGGCCTGATCAAGCATGGCTCTTCTTATGTTCTTAACCCCCCCACTACATCCTGGGACACCAATGATCTCCGTATTCTGACAGAAGGCACTCCCTCCTGCCCTGGAGGGGGAATGACCAGGAGCCCCAAATGAAGGAATCCTTCCCTCTCCTGGTGGCTCCTTTGTCCTTCCTCTTGGATGTGTTTTCAAGAGAGAGCTTGAAAACACATCTACACACAAGACATCCGATATTAGGCAACAATGCAGAAACCACATACTTGGAGGAAAAGCAAGGGCTTCCTGGTGGTTAGAGCTGTTGGGCAGTGGAAGATGCTGCCACAAAGGAGGGTGGTGGAGTCTCCATCTTTGGAGGCTTTTAAGCAGAGGCTGGATGGCCATCTATTGGAAATATTGTAATGGGGGTTCCTGCATGGCAGGGGGTTGGACTGGATGGCCCTTGAGGTCTCTTCCAACTCTACGGTTCTATTGGCTGAATGGCAACCATTTCCAAGCAAGACCAGAAGAAACGGGAGAGGAAGAGCAGAGAGGAAGAGGCAGGGAGTGGATCTCAGCAGGGAGGAGGGAGGAGGTCTTTTGCTCTGCCAGGGAGAAAAGAGGACAAGCCTGGGCAGAGGAAAGGCTGCCTTTGCTCGGAACGAGCTGACCCCCTTCCAGCCCAGTTCCGTTCCCCCTCCTGGTAAAGTAACGTCCGTTCCTTTCAGCCCAACCCTCCCGCCCAGGCTCTCATGGCAGAGGGTTTGGAGGGCAAACACTTGGCCCAGAGGCTGGAGGAGCTGGCAAACGTCTTCCTTCCCCCCTCATCCCTCCACTACATCACCCAGAATCCCCAGCCAGCTCGATCGCAGGGGTTGTAGTCCAAATCAATGCTCCGGTGATTCTCCCTTTCAGAAAACTTGGAGAACTGATGCATATATAGAGAGAGAGGCTACAGTAGGCAAAAAAAAATCTCACCGTCGCCTGGCCTTCTCATGGGAGTTGTAGTCCATAAGAGAAGTCGCGCTTCCTCCTCCCAATTCAGATGCAGGAAGAAAGGGAGGGGGGAAGGAGTTGGAGGAGTTGGGGGGGGACCATTTTCCGCCTTCCTCTATTTCCTCCCTCTCTAGGAATCTCGCCTGAGCTTGGCTGGTTTCAACCCTCTCAGAGCCAATTGTCTGGGGGGGTTACTCCTCGGAAATCAGCGGGTTTTCTAGCCCTCCTTTTTTTTTTGCAAGCGGGCACTGACTCCCCTCTTTCCATTTACCGCCCGCATTGGGGGGAGGGTCTTTGGCATTTGCACTTTTATTTTTTTTCCCTTCAAGAAAGGAAGCCAAGCACTTGCATGCTCCGAAGAAGTAATGAGGGGATTTGGAGGCAAAGGAGGAGGCGGGTGCCTGGGAAAAAGGCATCAGTGGTCTCCGGGGCGAGTCTCCTCGGGTGTTCTTAATACGTTCTTAATCCAAATGGAAAAGGATCGGGTGTCCCATCATCCGCTTGGCTGACTGATTCAGAGTGGATGTGAACAGAAGTACTGTACAGTGCACCCTCATAGAACAAGTGGTTGTTTTTAACAGAAAATCAGCTTAAGGGGGGATTCCCAAAACGGGAAAATTGCTTAACAGAATCACCTATGGGGCAAACAGACCCGATTAGAGATTAATCCGTTTTCAATGCATTCCTATGGGAAATTAGTACAAAGGAAAATATGTTTAACAGAATTTCATTTGGAACGCATTTATTCCTTTATACAAGGTACCACTGTATAGGCATCTTGTGCTCTTTATAAAAGCCATGTGGTTTCAACAATGCATGCAAAGCTGAGAGCACAAGACCTGGGTAGATTAATATGGAGGTTAAAATTGTTACCCAAGCAGCATAAATAAATAAATAAATAAATAAATAAATAAATAAATAAATAAATAAATAAATAAATAAATAAATAAAAATAAATAAATAAAAAACTCTCTTCTCTAATGGAACAGCAGAGGTGATACAGTTAGTTTCCAGAAATGGATAATGCTACAAAGCAGTGGAGGTTTAAAATCAAAGTTTTCCTTCTCCTAGAAGATGGTTCTTCTGTTTTATCTCCTTTTGGGGCATAAAGCCCTCGTCTACCTTCAAAACCGTTGACCATCTATTCTATGTTGAACGTAAGTGAAGAATAAAACACTTTCGGGCTTAAAAGATGCTTGGGATTTAGACAGGGACCCATCAAAAAGCCCTAAAGTGACTGTAGAAGCACCAGGAACTCAGAAAATACAGAACACCCAGAAAAGTGGGATACTGTACTTGGATATCATAAATCAACATGGCACTTATGTCACAAATCAACATGACACGTACTGAGAACAGCTTGTTACAGCTGGTCATCTGATATATCAACAAATGGGGAAAGTGGGAGGATTGTTAAGGTTTAGTCAGTCCATCTCATATTTGAGATATGAGATGATATGTCCTCTTTTCTCAAGAATATTTAATATGTATATGACATCAGTTTAGAACTGAATTTCAGTGACTTCAGAAGAGCATTCAAGGTCTGTGAGACATTTAAGGAATGGGATTCCCAGGTTTGTCCTGTCAGTTATTTGAACCCGGATATCTTGAGTCCTAATCCATCACTCTCCCCATTATACCATACTGGATCTAACTCTGTCTATCAGAGATATGATCTGCTAACATGACCAGTGCTGGACCTGGGACATTTACAGGAACAGGTGCTCCATCTGAGGAAACCCTCATTTGGTTGCTAAAGACTGTGGCCAGGCGGCCTCTGGACCCCCTGCCTCTGTTGATCTCTCTTCAATCAAAGAAGAAAGGACAGAGTAAGGCCATTTTGGTGGCTGCACCCTTGCCCACCAAAGCTCAGTTGGTCCCTTCTCGATCAATCTTGATACCTACCTTTGTTGATTTAATTTTTACTCTGCCCTTAGCAAAACTGCTTGGTTTCTTGGGGAGTTGGCAAAATTGGTTTTGTTTGCCCGTGCGGGTTATATTGAACAATGAGCTAATTCTGATGGTAGCTGGTGGGGGTCTCAAGCTCTCCCCAACCCCCCCTCTCTCTCTCTCTCTCTCTCTCTCATATCTGCATGCCCACATGCACACACACACACACACACACACACACACACACACACACACACACACACAGAGCCTCCTTGTCCCTTTGCTGTTGCTGCTGCTGCAAAGACAGACTATTTTAGTCTGCAATAATCAGTAGCTCTCAGCAACCCTCTCCACTCTGGCCTCCTCCTGTCCATCAGCTGGAGAACTGCCCAACCAGTCACTGGACATAGACTGGCGAATGCTGGAAACCCAGCAGCAGCAGCAGCAGGGGGAGTGTTGGGGTAGCTGAGGACATGAGCTCTTTTTGTGCCACCCCCACTGCCTCCCCCAGTGCGTCTCAGTGTCTGCTTCCACTACCACGTCTGCACCCAAGGCGCTGTTTGCCTCACTGTGCCTCCAGGCTGGCCCGCTGGAGGGGGCCCATGGGTGAACTCAGGTGTTGGTCTGCCTGTCCCTCCACCTCCTCTTCCACCCCCACTTGCCCACCCTTACCTATGGTGACAGCGGCTGCTGCTGCTTTCCAGTCCAACAATAAAGAGCAGGATAAGCAGGAGGGATCTTGCAGAGCCACAGTATGGTGCCAGCGACTAAAATGATTACTGGGCTGGGGAACCTCCCTTATGAGGAAAGGCTAAAATATTTGGAGCTCTTTAGTCTGGAAAAAAGGCGCCTGAGGGGGGATATCACTGAGACGTACAAAATAATGCAGGGCATGAATAAAATGGATAGAGGGACATAAGAACATAAGAAGAGCCATGCTGGATCAGGCCAAAGGCCCATCTAGTCCAGCTTCCTGTATTTCACAGTGGCCCCAACAGATGCATCTGTGAGTGTACGAGACTAGATATCTGTCTCCTGATACCACCACCCCCTGCATCTGGCTTTTGAAGTACCCTGGTTTTAAGCCTGGAGATTACACATCCCCCTCATGGTTTGTAACCTGTGATGGACTTTTCCTCCAGGAATCTGTGCAATCCCCTTTTGAAGGCATTCAGGGCAGATGCCATTACCACGTCCTGTGGCAGGGAGTTCCACAGACTAACAATGCACTGGGTGAAAAAATATTTTCTTTTGTCTGTTCTTACTCTCCCAGCCTTCAATTTGAGTGGATGTCCCCTAGTTCTGGTATTTTGTGAAGAGGGAGAAGAGCGTCCCTCTATCTGCTTT
Source organism: Phrynocephalus forsythii (assembly GCA_029282475.1). Taxonomy (NCBI): domain Eukaryota; kingdom Metazoa; phylum Chordata; class Lepidosauria; order Squamata; family Agamidae; genus Phrynocephalus; species Phrynocephalus forsythii. The sequence continues at coordinate 12,588,202 of JAPFRF010000024.1, forward strand.
ACTCATGCCCTGCATTATTTTGTACGTCTCAATCATATCCCCCCTCAGGTGCCTTGTTAAGCAAATTTCCCCTATCTCCAGAATTTTTTATGTTGTACAGATTTTGTTATACAAACCGTTTGTTATACGAGCGTCCACTGTAAATGGTTTTCCGAGTCAAAACAGTCACGAGACAGGAGGAGAAAACAAAAGGAGCAATTTTAATTCTCTATTCTAACAGTAACAAATGATCAACTGATAGCTCTTGGGAGATTTTTTAAAGCTGTTTGGTTGTGTTCTGGAAGTTTTTCTTCCTTACATTTTGCCAGACTCTGTTGCTGGCATCTTCAGAGGGCAGAAGCTCAGAAAGCTAGCAATTCCCACCATCTCAACTCTCTACCCCAGAGCACAGAGAGAACTCCTTATTCCCCGAGCTTCTTCCCTCTGGAGATGCCGTCCACAAAGACTGGCAAAATGTCAGGGGGGAAAAGAATTCCAGAACACGGCCAAACAGCCCCCCCAACCCCCAACCCCCACAATAGCTATCAGATCCCAGCCATGAAAGCCTTCAAGAATACAAAGGGAGCAACTGCTTTAAAACATTACCGACCCAAATGCAGGTGTTTTCCCGTGTGAAACTTCACCAAAACTAATAAGAGGAAGGAAGACACTTCGACAGTAATTCAGGCAAAAATCAAAGAAACAAAACAAAAAAAAATCTCCCTCCTCCCCCAACATTAAGATGGACAATCAGGGAAATGACTGCTTGGGTGACCAGACACTGTGGGGAAAATAATGGGGTGACTATGGATGTGAGAACAGGTGTAGCACATAGTGATGGCAAGTGTCCCGCTGTTTGTTGTTCAAACAGACTGGCGCAGGTAGAGTCGTCCCCCACCAAAGGCTCTTGACTAAACTTGCCAGTCATGGAATCAAGGAACAGGTCTTGTTCTGGATCAGCAACTGGCTAAGGGACAGGAAACAGAGGGTAGCACTAAATTGACTGTAATGGAAATGTGGGGTTGCTTCTCTACCCAGACCCATCTGCAATCAATCAACCACAGCTACTTCAAAGCTGGTGTCTCAAGAAGTCAAGCCCTAAGTGGCTTATTTAAGAACCTCCCAACCTTACTCTGAAGTATTCCTCACTTACCAGAATAATTATTCAACAAGGCAACTTGACTTGAATAATAAGCATTTATTTGGTTAATAAGGATTTCACATGAATATTCTCTTATTGGAAAATAAACACATGATTTTCCTTCCTAACATAAAGAAATCTAAAGCAAACGACAGGGGCAAATGCCTCACTAATTCCACTTTAAGACTACATTGCGAAGCATTAATCCATTCGTCCATATTGCAGAATCCATTCAGGAAAAATTTCCGCCTCTCTCTCCGTCTTTGTTTGCAGCATGGAAAAAATGTCACATGTAGCCTCTTTGGCCAATCAGGATCCACTTGCTTCTTAGAAGGAATGCGTCTTCGGGCTTTGTTTACATTCATTTGATATAATCTACAGCAGGCTAGGCATAGCACATTTATATTGGCAATGGTTTACATTCGGCCTTAGAGACAGGCATCCCTACTTCTAAATTACGTTACATGGACATTTCTCCAAGTAGTGGGAGGTAAAGAATGGGGTCGCCCAACGTTCAGTACTGGGACCCCTGCTTTTGAAATTGACTCCTCCCAGGATGTCTCATGGGGTTGACACTGCATGCTCTATCTTCTCTGTAGTTCTCTTCCTGGGCAACCCTTTCTCTCTCGCACATACACACATTGAATCCACAATTCCTCTATAGCTATTGTGACCCAGTCTTCTCTACATGAACCAGGCACCTCCCTCCATCAACACTTTCTGGACTCATTCACCTCCACCACAAATTGCACCTCTTTCCTGTCCATCACCTTCTTTATTCATTTCCTTTTCCAAGCAAAAAGGTGATGCATTACTTTAGGCTTTTCCCCCTTCATTTGATTTATATCTCACCATCTAGCCAAGGGCTACTCTGGGCAGCAAACAACAGATGAATAAACATAAGCATTTTTTTATTATTGTAGGCTTCGAACGTAGGTTCTTTGTTCATTCATTCATTCATTCATTCATTCATTCATTCATTCATTCATTCATTCATATAGAGGAAGATGTAAACGCCGACTGTGACTGAGATTCTTTCACCATCCCTTCAGCTTGTGTGGCTGCTGCTCTTGGTGAAGCTCTCTCCACTTTCCAGATACGTATTTCTAATTCATAGGGATGGAAGGGACCTTGGAGGTCTTCTAGTCCAACCCCCTGCCCAAAGCAGACTTCACCCCCTTGTGAGTTTTTTTTTTAAATGTCAAGGAAGGGTCTTGCTCCAAATGAAGCTCTCTAAAAGCTTAGTCAGTCTTGAGCCAGAGTCCTGAGCCCACTGGGATTGGACCCAAGTATTTATTGACTGCAGTATTAGCATTTAACCAGTGTTCCATGAGGCTCATTAGGGTTTCCTCTCTAACTGAAACTCTTTTCCATATTCCTTGCTTTCATATATATCTTCTCCCCAGTGTAAGCTTGTTTGTGGCTACTGATGTGAATGAACCTCCTCCTTCCCAGTGTGAGTTCTCTCAGGTCTATTGAGAAGACAACTTTGACTAATCATCTTTCCACATTCCACACGTTTATGTGCTTTTCCTCTTGTGAGTTCTTTGATGTGCAGTAAGGTGATAACTCCGACTGAAGCTCTTTCCACATTCCATGCATTTATATGGTTTTTCCCCTGTGTGAGTCCTTTGATGATAAGTAAGGTTAGTTCTGTGCCTGAAGCTCTTTCCACATTCCATACATTGATATAGTTTCTCCCCGGTGTGTACTCTATGGTGCACACTAAGATTACTGCTGCTGCTGAAGGTCTTTCCACATTCCATGCATTCATATGGCTTCTCTCCACTGTGAATTCTTTGATGTGAATTAAGGTGACTCCGCTGATGGAAACTCTTTCCACAATCCAAGCATTTATATGGCTTCTCCCCTTTGTGAATTTTTTGATGTAAATTAACTTGACTTGGCTGACTGAAGCTCTTTCCACAATCTATGCATTTATATGGCTTCATCCCTGTATGAGTTCTTTGATGGAAATGAAGACTATTGATTTGGCTAAAGTTTTTCCCACACTCTGTGCATTCGTATGGCTTCTCCCCAGTGTGTGATCTATGATGCACACTAAGGCTACTGCTGTAGCTAAAGGTCTTTCCGCATTCCATGCATTCATATGGTTTCTCTCCAGTGTGAGTTCTTTTATGGGTACTAAGGTGACTGCTCTGACGGAAGCTCTTTCCACATTCCATGCATTTATAGGGTTTCTCCCCAGTGTGAGTTCTTTTATGTGAACTAAGGGAAATACTGTGGCTGAAGGTCTTTCCACATTCAGTGCATTGATATGGCTTCTCTCCTGTGTGACATCTTTGATGTGAATTAAGCTGAGAACTCTGACGAAAGCTCTTGTCACACTGAATGCATTGATATGGTTTTTCCCCTGTATGAGTTCTTTGGTGTGAATTCAGGTTACTTTTTTGACTGAAGCTCTTTCCACACTCCATGCATTTATATTGTTTCTGCCCAGTATGAGTTTTTTTATGTAATCTGAGGAGATTGTTACTACTAAAGCTCTTCCCACATTCCATGCATTCAAAAGGTTTCTCCCCTTTGTGACTTCTCAGATGTGTACTAAGGGTACTGCTATCACTGAAGCTCTTTCCACATTCAATGCATTTATATGGTTTCTCCCCTGTGTGAGTTCTTTGATGTCTGCTGAGGGTAGTGCTCACACGAAATCTCTTCCCGCATTCCATGCATTTATATGGTTTGAGTCCAGTGTGAGTTCTTTGATGTAAACCAAGGGCACTACTCTGACTGAAGCTCTTTCCGCATTCCATGCATTTATATGGTTTCTCCCCTGTATGAGTTCTTTGATGGGAATTAAGGGCACTGCTATCATTAAATGTCTTTCCACATTCCATGCATTTATGTGGTTTCTCCCCTGTGTGAGTTCTTTGATGCAAACTGAGGGTTGTAATTTGAGTGAAGCTCTTTCCACATTCCAAGCATTCATACAGGTTGTCTAGTGTGTGAATGTTTTGATGTCTTCTCAGGTTACTGCTCTGACCGAAGGTCTTCCCACATTCCATACATTTATTTGCTTTCCTCCCTGTCATTTCAAGGATTTATATTGTTTCTCCTCTGGGTGTGAAATAAGGTGTCTAGCATCAGTTCAGTTTTTCCTCCAGCTTGGCTTTGTCCATTTAAATATAAGGTGTATTTCAATTTTTTCTAGCAGTGAGCCACTTTCTCCTTTCTTTTATATTTTTTTTCTTTTTGGACAAGGCAGGGGCCCACAAACATGAGGAGTCTTGTAACGTGGAATATATCCCCTCCCTCTCCCCCGACATCAGCTTGCTTTCTATCTGCCTTTTCCCTCCCTTTCAGGTGTGTAATGTTTACTATTCTTGCTTCTTTTCGGTGGTAGACCAAGTGGCTTCATATGAGCATGATTCTCCTTTTGGTGACCTGAGGGTGGAAAAACAGAAGATGGAGGAATGCTTATATTTTATTATAGTTTAGTATTATATGAGCATATTTATACTTCATCACCTTCCCTCTGAAAATGAACCAAGGTGGCTTACATCACTACAACATTGACACAGTAAAAAGGTCATATAAATTCCATTTGAACATTAGGAAGAACTTCATGACGGTTAGAGCTGTTCAGCAGTGGAATAGGCTGCCACACACGGTGGTGGAGTCAGCTTCGTTGGAGGTTTTTAAGCAGAGGCTGGATGGTCATCTGTCAGAAATATTGTGATGGGGGTTCCTGCATGGCAGGGGGTTGGATGCATGGCAGGGGGTTGGACTTGAGGTCTCTTCCAACTCTATGATTCTATGAGTCTATGGTGGTGAACCTTCAGCATTCCAGATGTTTTGGACCACAACTCCCATAGTACTTTGTCATTTTCTATCTAGGCTCAGAATTCTGGGAACTGTGGTCAAAAACATATGAAGTACTGAAGGTTTGTCACCACTGTACTAGACATAGGTGGGAATTTAAAACTTAAGAATTGTTAAGCCAAGGGGTCATGACTTCATGGCGGGCTTTAATACAGATACATTCTAGGTATGTGAAAGATTTTAAAATGCATGGCTTTTATAATGAACAGACAGAATTTGATAAAATATTGTTGCTCTCAGATTATAAATTAATTAAAAATATATAAATTTGGGTTAGAATAGGTAATGGAGGTTGAACATGTGCAATAAACAATGATACACTAGGCAAAAAATTGGTTACATTGTGGATCTGGAGAAATGGCAAAAACTTTGGAATAAAAATTCTACATTGACAATAGTGACATCATATAAGAAAATCTGTATAAAATGTTTTATAGGTGGACATTTGCTACCTGCCAAATTAGCAAAAATATTCCCAAAATTTGTCTACTACAGGCCTGCCCAACAAGTAGACCGCAGTCTACCGGTAGCCCACAAAGGGTTCAAAAGTAGCCTGCCAGCCATCAATTTAAAAAAGTGAGGGAGTAAGTTCTCTACCCCTCCCTCCCCCATCCCAAGGACCACCACTGCCCCAGCAAAGTTCTGGGTCTGCCAGCCCACTGTCTCAGCCAAGCGGGGCAGTTTCAAGGGCCATGGCACATTGAAATCTGTTCCCTCCATAATGGATTAATTGGTTTTCAATGCATTCCTATTGGAGACCGCTGCTCTACTTACAAAAGTTTTTACTTAGGAGCATGTGCTCGGAATGGATAAAATTTGTAAGTAGAGGTTTTAGTGTAGTAGCCCTCAGGCATTTTGGGCTGGAAAAAGTAGATCTCAGCCTGTTCAAAGGTGAACAGCCCTGGTCTGCTAGATGCTGGAAATGTGTGCAAGAAACGAGGACCTGCTATCATGCATGGTGGAAGTGTGATAAAGCGAAAAAATATTGGATTAAAATACACACTTGGCTTATTAGAATGATTAAAAAATGTAAATTTCAAGCCAGAGCTGTTTTTAACTAGGCATATTACCAGAAATATCTAAACAAAACACCTATCTAGTTCTGCACATTCTTCTTACAGGAACGAGGATAGTTTGGGCACAACACTAGAAAATCCAAGAAACACCAACAGATGAAATAATTGCCAAGAAAAAATTTGGAATGTGCAGAAATGGACCAACTGACAATGAGAATGAAGGGAAAAGAGGACTCACACTGTTACCAAACGTGGAACCTGTTTTATCAGTGGCTAGAAAAAAGAAACAAAGAATAAGATTAAGCTGTTACATAATAAAGCAAAAAAGCAAAGTGTTCTGCTTATATACCTCCCCACACCACATCAAGTGGTGTGGGGTTCCTTCCGTTCCTTCCTTGGCGGCCGGACTCAGCGGGTTCAGCAGGGTGTTGACTTGTCGGCTCCTTGGATTCTCCCTTGTGGGGTGCCCCAGGGGTCGGCAATCTCACCCATGTTGTTCAATGTTTATATGAGGCCGCTGGCGGAGGTCATCAGGAGATCTGGAGTCTGCTGTCATCAGTATGCTGATGACACGCAGCTCTATCTCTCCTTTTCGTCTTCTGAAGAGGAGGCAGTACGCTCCCTCGATCTGTGCCTGGAGGCGGTCCCAGAATGGACCAGGAATAATCGGCTCAAGCTCAACCCGGAGAAGACGGAGGGTCTGTGCTTTGGGGTGTCCTCGTCTGGGTACAATGGCCCCCTCCCTAGGCTGGGTGTGTGTGTTTCCCTCCAGCCTACAGAGAGGGCCAGGAATCTGGGCATGGTCCTGGACTCAGCGCTCTCCCTGGAGGCCCAGGTGATGGCTGTCTCCAGGGCCGCTTTTATCCATCTCCGCAGGATCGCCCAGATCTGCCCGTACCTCGATGAGTCCTCCTTGAGGACAGTAGTGCAGGCCCTGGTGATTTTGAGGATCGACTATTGCAATGCCCTCTACGTGGGGTTGCCCTTGACCCTCCTCCGGAAGCTCCAGCGGGTACAGAATGTGGCGGCCAGGTTGGTGGTGGGTGCTCGTAGATTCGAGCACATCACCTCAGTTCTGGCTCACTTGCATTGGCTACCCGTTGTCCTCCGAATCAGGTTCAAGGTCCTGGTTTTGATTTTCAAAGCCCTCCACGGCTTGGGACAAGAGTACCTGGTGGAGTGTGTCTCCCAGAGGTCAACTGGGTCCAGACCCACAATAATGGCGCAGGCGCGCTCACTGAGGGTGACCACACCCAGAGAGGCGTGGAAATCGTGTACGCGTGACCACGCCTTTTCTGTGGTGGGACCTACGATGTGGAACCATCTTCCCAGTGAGCTGCGCCTTGCAGTGTCCCTGCCAGCCCTCAGGAAAGCCCCGAAAACCCATCTATTCAGGGAGGCTTTTGGCGACCTTTTTAGTTAATTTCTTTCCTTCCCCCCCTTCTTTCTTCTTTGCCGTCATTGCCATCTGTTGTGGGGGGTTATGGTCCCCCTCCTGTTTTTATTGCCTTTTACTTATTTTTATCCTTATTTCTTTTCTTGTTTTTATTGTTCACCGCCCCAAGTTCCTATAGGAAGATGTGGCGGTATACAAATGCAATAAATAAATAAATAAATAAATAAATAAATAAATAAATAAATAAATAAATAAATAGTCTCCCTGCGGTTTACAGTTTAATTATGGAGGCTACACATTGCCCCTCCACACACACACACAAACCAGCAAGCTGGGTACTTACTCATTTTGCTGACCTCAGGAGGATGGAAGGCTGAGTGAACCTTGAGCCTGCTACCTGAGATTGAACCCCAGGTTGTGAGCAGTTTTACCTGCAGTACAGGCATTTAACCACAGCGCCACAAGGTTCTGGAACCCATGAAATATGACGTGTAAAAAATACCACATATACTATTTATTTGATTTGATCACATCACCCCAGTTCTGGCATGCCTGCATTAGCTGCCCGTGGCCCTCCGTATAAGGTTCAAGGTCCTGGTTTTGAGTTACAAAATCCTCCATGGTCTGGGCCCTAAATACCTGTTGGAGCGTATCTCCCAGAGGTCGACTGAGGCCAGGCCCACTAGAATGTCGCAGGCACGCTCACTTAGGGCAGTGGTCCTCAACCCCCGGGCCGCGGACCGGTGCCAGTCCGTGGAGCAATCTACGCCGGGCCGCCGCCCGTGGAACCACCTTCCAATCATTCCCCTGTGGCGGCGGCCCGGCCCGGAAATGAAGAGAGAGAGAGAGAGAGAGAGAGAGAGAGAGAGAGAGAGAGAATTTAATTTAATTTAATTATTTAATTTAATTTCTTCACCTACTTCAGGGCTTTTTGAGCGCATGCGATGGGAGGACAGGCGGGTTTTCCCTCTCTTTTTGTTTAGTACGCTGATTTTATCCCAAGGCTGGTTTTTATCTCCTGTTTGGTGAAGCTAAAACATGTATTTTTTTTTAATGCTGCAGGCCCATTCCTTCAAAGCAGCCCCAGGAGAGCACGTCTCCGGGGCCGAGAGAGAGAGAGAGAGAGAGAGAGAAAGGAGCCCTGCTCGGAAGGCTCGCTTAAGCCCAGCCACCCCCGAACCCCTCGGGCTCTTGGCTGGCGGCGGCGAGGCAGGCAGGCCGCACCTGTTTTGAGGTGAGGGGATGGGGACTCTGGGGGAGTCTCAAAGGCCGGGCAAATAGCGATCAAGACACACAATAAATAAACCTCTTTTTGGGGGGGGGGAGTCTCAGGCCAATATCGGGCTGAGCATCGGCCGGCGCAAGATGACATAAAAACAAATTTTGGGGGAGGGGGAGGACTTCTCCGGCCGGGAAGGACTTTTTGGAAGGACAGATAAAAACTAAGTGCCTCTCAGAAGGGAGGGGGAGGGGGAGGGGGAGTCTCAGGCCGGGCCGAGGGGCTTTGGCCGGCCGGTGATGGAGGAAATTGCCTCTCTTTTTGGGGTGGGAGGGGGAGGGGGAGTCTCAGGCCGGGCCGGGCTTTGTAAAATGGAGCGCAGTTAGATTCTGCAGTCTCCTCTTTTTCCACAATTGGGAGGGGGGCGTCTCCGGCCGGACCGGCATTTGGCGTGCGCGCCGCACAGGTGGCCTAGTTTTGGGGGAGGGGGCGTCTCAGGCCGGCCCGGTCTTTTAGTGATGCGTCATATGTGTTGAGGTGGGCGGGGCACTAGGGCGCAGGCTGGCCCGGGTCTGTTTTCGAGAGCCGCCACTCCGCCGCAACCCCCTGCAATCGTCATGCCCCGCTCCGATGTATATATGGAATATATGAGTTTTTACTCCAGCAAGCTTTGTCTTTCCGTTTACTGAGTTCTGCCGCCGTGACCCCCCCCGCCATCGCGCCCACCCTGCCCGCCATCGCCGCCACCATTGCTGTTGCCGCCGCCAGGATATTGCCGACTAAATCCCCGCCATCGCCCCCCCCGCCACCGCCGCAATTTCCCCGCAAGTGGGCCAGGGAAAAATTATCAAACATTTACCGGGCCCCGGTGATAAAAAGGTTGGGGAGCACTGACTTAGGGTGCCCACTCCCAGGGAGGCACGGAAGTCGCTCACGCGCAACCACGCCTTCTCTGTGGTGGGCCCCACGTTGTGGAACCACCTTCCTATTGAGCTGCGCCTTGCACAGTCCCTGCCCGCCTTCAAAAAAGCGCTCAAGGCCCTGCTTTTTAGGGAGGCATTTGGCGACCTTTAATTTAATTTAATTTAATTTAATTTAATTTAATTTAATTTAATTTAATTTAATTTAATTTACTTCAGGGCTTTTTTGGTCACCCCAGATGCCTCTTGTAGAGCGTTTTCCCTCTCTTTTTGTTTAGTATTGTTGATTGTTTTCCATTGCCGTTTTTATCTTTGCTGTTTATAGAAAATGAATAAAACATGTATTTTTTTTTAATGCTGCAGGCCCATTCCTTCAGTTGGACGGGGAAGCCCGAGTAGGGCTATTGTCTCTGCCTACTAGCCCTTCTGATACCAGCTGAGAGTCAGTGCAGATCCTGCTTCACGCTCCTAAGCCCAGCCACCCTCATGATTGCTCTTTTTTATTTATTAAATTTATTTATTTATTTATTACAATTATATACCGCTCCATTTAGTGGCATGGCTACTCTGGGTGGTTTACAAAGTTGTACAAATAGCGATCAAGACACACAATAAATAAACAATCTGATAGTAAAAACATAATAAGAAATAAAACAATATCTACCTGAGCATCAAATAGGAGCAAGATGACATAAAAACAAATAAACAAACAAATAAAGTGCAGAGGAAGGACTTTATTGGAAGGACTTTTTTGGAAGGACAGATAAAAACTAAGTGGGATCAGAAGGGAGAGGCAGGTATAACAATGAATTTTTATTTTTAAATGCATAAACAGGAAGGACCCGAGGGGCAGACGGGGTGGTGATGGAGGAAATTGTCACGATTATGTAAAAGTTGACAAAATATATGTAATGTATATTTAACAGATAGGGAAAGAGAATTGTAAAATGGAGGCAGTTAGATTCTGCAGTCTCATGATGTTATCCACAATTGCAAGGGATTAGTAATCAATTCACCAGCATGTTACGTGATGAAGCACAGGTGGAATAGTTTATAACATCATGGTTGCATCAGATTGTGATTAGTGATGAGTCATATCTGATGGGTGCTAAACTGTATATAAGCACTAGCTTGTCATATGTTAGATGGGACTGTTTATGGTGAGAGACAGTACCCCACACTCTGTTGTAAATATTGCTTGGCGTTATGCTGTTTGTATATTTGATGTATATATGGAATATATGAGTTTTTACTCTATCCAAGCTTTGTCTTTCCGTTTACTGAGTTCTGCTATACTTTATCATTACTATCACTTTATCTACACGCAACGGCAGCGCGCTCTGTGCCACATTCATTGTTTATTGTTGATAGAAATAGTAAACTAAGCAGGATATTGTCCTCAAGGACTAAATCAGGCATATCCAAATTTCGGCCTGCCTGACAATTTTGGACCACAACTCCCAGAATTCCAAGCCTATATTTCCAATGGCAAAGGACTGTGGGAGCTGTGGTCTAAAACATCTGGAGGGCTGAAGTTTGGACATGCCTGGACTAAGTTGGCTCCCAGGGCCCACCACACCGTCCCTGCCTGAAAACAAGCCTCAGAGTATAACTGATGTTCCAATTAAAATGTGTGACCTTTCCCAGTATGCTGCTGAAGGAAATGATACAGCCAAGTTCTATGCTTATGAAAGAAAAGGATAGTACTCTGGAAGACAGAAACAAACTTCAAAATGGTCCTGATAGGCTGGAGCACTAGGCTGAAACCAACAGAAATTCAACAGGGAGAAACACAATGTAGTACAGCTAGGAAGAAGAACCCTAATGCACAGTTAGAAAATGGGGGAGCCCTGGCTCACCAATACAACAAGGGAGAAGGAGCTTGGGTTTCATAGAATCATGGAGTTGGAAGAGACCTCAAGGGTCATCTAGTCCACCCCCCCTGCCCATGCAGGAAGCCCCATCACAATATTTCCGACAGATAGCCATCCAGCCTCTGCTTAAAAACGTCCAAAGAAGGAGACTCCACTACCCTCCTTTGGGGCAGCATCTTCCACTGCCAAACAGCTCTAACTGTCATGAAGTTCTTCCTAATGTTCAAATGGAATCTCTTTTCCTGTAGTTTGAAACCACTGCCCCGAGTCCTAGTCTCTGAAGCCGTGGAAAACAAACCTGTTCCCTCTTCAATATGACATCCTTTCAAATATTTAAACATAGCTATCATATCCCCTCTCGGTCTTCTTTAAAATGGTAGATCAAAAGCTAAATATGAGCCAGCAGTGTGATGTGGCCACAAAAAAAGATAAGTGCCATTTTAGGCTGTGTGAACAGAAGTATAATTTCCAGATCCCTTGAGGGGCTTATCCCCCTCTATTCAGCAATGGTGAGGCCTCCACTTGAGTATTGTGTCTGGCTCTGGACACCACACTTCAGGAAAGAGATTGACAAGTTGCGACAAGTTCAGAGGAGAGTGACAAGGTTGATCGGGGGAACTAAGCTCTATGAGGAAAGGCTGAAAGAACTGGGGGTGTTTACCCTGGAGAAAAGAAGACTGGGGGGTGGGGTTGTCAATTTCATGTGGAAGCCCTTGAAGCGGACCCCCCCCCTCGACTACCTTGCTAATAAATGGTATACAGTAGACCTCCACCTATCGCAGGGCTTAGGGACCCGACCTGACCCGCAATAATTGAAAATCTGCAATATGCAGATGCTGGGTCAGGTCAGGATTGGGCGGGCTCTCTGGGGGCTCTTGTACTTACCCCAGGCCTGGCGATGCCCCAAACAAAAGAAAATATTTTTTTCACCCAGCGCGTTGTTAGTCTATGGAACTCCCTGCCACAGGATGTGGTGATGGCATCTGGCCTGGATGCCTTCAAAAGGGGATTGGACAGATTCCTGGTGGAAAAGTCCATCACAGGTTACATACCATGATGGAGATGTGTAATCTCCAGGCTTAAAACCGGGATACTTCAAGGGCCAGATGCAGGGGAGTAGTAGTATCAGGAGACAGATATCTAGTCTCATGCGCTCCCAAACACATCTGGTGGGGCCGCTGTGAGATCCAGGAAGCTGGACTAGATGGGCCTTTGGCCTGATCCAGCATGGCTCTTCTTATGTTCTTATGTTCTTAAGAGGCTTTCTAGTCCCCCAGAGACCCCAAAAGTGCTTTCTAGTGATCTGGAGGTCACTTCTGGTTTATCGGAAATCACTTCCGGTTTGTGGGGAAGCACTTTGGGGGCCTCCGACGGGCCTGGGAAGGCCTTTCCTCCTTACACCATGAGGCTTCCCCCCCCCCAATATACTGCGGACCCGCGACATACTGGGACCGCAGTATATGAACCGTGAAAGGGCGGGGGACAACAGTATTGGCAATGAGCAATTAAAACCAAGAAGAAACAGATTAAAAAACAGTTTCTATCCAAGAGCCATAACCATCTTAAATGCTGTAACCAAATAGTGTTACCTTGGGGAGTTTTGAGGGATGTGTATGAATGCTTTTAATTCTTTTTACCTTTTAAATGTACTGCACTTATTTTTCTTTTTAATGTTAGGGGTTTTTTTTTACACCTGGGATAGCATTTTATTTTGTTGTACTTATGTACAAAGACAATAAACGATCTATCTATCTATCTATCTATCTATCTATCTATCTATCTATCTATCTATCTATCTATCTATCTATCTATCTATCTATCACAAACCCACACCCACCCACCATCTATCTATCTATCTATCTATCTATCTATCTATCTATCTATCTATCACAAACCCACACCCACCCACCATCTATCTATCTATCTATCTATCTATCTATCTATCTATCTATCTATCTATCTATCTATCTATCTATCTATCTATCTATCTATCTATCTATCTATCTATCTATCTATCACAAACCCACACCCACCCACTATCTATCTATCTATCTATCTATCTATCTATCTATCTATCTATCTATCTATCTATCTATCTATCTATCTATCACAAACCCACACCCACCCACCATCTATCTATCTATCTATCTATCTATCTATCTATCTATCTATCTATCTATCTATCTATCTATCTATCTATCTATCTATCTATCTATCACAAACCCACACCCACCCATCTATCTATCTATCTATCTATCTATCTATCTATCTATCTATCTATCTATCTATCTATCTATCTATCTATCTATCTATCTATCACAAACCACACACCCACCCATCATCTATCTATCTATCTATCTATCTATCTATCTATCTATCTATCTATCTATCTATCTATCTATCTATCTATCTATCTATCACAAACCCACACCCACCCACCATCTATCTATCTATCTATCTATCTATCTATCTATCTATCTATCTATCTATCTATCTATCTATCTATCTATCTATCTATCTATCTATCTATCTATCTATCTATCAAACCCACACCCACCATCTATCTATCTATCTATCTATCTATCTATCTATCTATCTATCTATCTATCTATCTATCTATCACAAACCCACACCCACCCACCATCTATCTATCTATCTATCTATCTATCTATCTATCTATCTATCTATCTATCTATCTATCTATCTATCTATCTATCTATCTATCTATCTATCTATCTATCTATCTATCTATCACAAACCCACAGCCACCCACCATCTATCTATCTATCTATCTATCTATCTATCTATCTATCTATCTATCTATCTATCTATCTATCTATCTATCTATCTATCTATCTATCTATCACAAACCCAAACCCACAGCCACCACCATCTATCTATCTATCTATCTATCTATCTATCTATCTATCTATCTATCTATCTATCTATCTATCTATCTATCTACAAACCCACACCCATCTATCTATCTATCTATCTATCTATCTATCTATCTATCTATCTATCTATCTATCTATCTATCTATCTATCTATCTATCTATCTATCTATCTATCACAAACCCACACCCACCCACTATCTATCTATATCTATCTATCTATCTATCTATCTATCTATCTATCTATCTATCTATCTATCTATCTATCTATCATCAAACCCAAACCCACACCCACCATCTATCTATCTATCTATCTATCTATCTATCTATCTATCTATCTATCTATCTATCTATCTATCTATCTATCTATCTATCTATCACAAACCCACACCCACCACCCATCTATCTATCTATCTATCTATCTATCTATCTATCTATCTATCTATCTATCTATCTATCTATCTATCTATCTATCTATCTATCACAAACCCACACCCACCCACCATCTATCTATCTATCTATCTATCTATCTATCTATCTATCTATCTATCTATCTATCTATCTATCTATCTATCTATCTATCTATCTATCTATCTATCTATCTATCACAAATCTATCTATCTATCATCTATCTATCTATCTATCTATCTATCTATCTATCTATCTATCTATCTATCTATCTATCTATCTATCTATCTATCTATCTATCTATCTAAATCTATCTATCTATCTATCACAAATCACACATCCATCTATCTATCTATCTATCTATCTATCTATCTATCTATCTATCTATCTATCTATCTATCTACACAAACCCCACACCATCATCCATCTATCTATCTATCTATCTATCTATCTATCTATCTATCTATCTATCTATCTATCTATCTATCTATCACAAACCCACCCACCCACCATCTATCTATCTATCTATCTATCTATCTATCTATCTATCTATCTATCTATCTATCTATCTATCTATCTATCTATATCTATCTATATCTATCTATCTATCTATCTATCTATCTATCTATCTATCTATCTATCTATCTATCTATCTATCTATCTATCTATCTATCTATCTATCTATCTATCTATCAAACTAATCTACTATCTATCTATCTATCTATCTATCTATCTATCTATCACCCACCCATCCATCTATCTATCTATCTATCTATCTATCTATCTATCTATCTATCTATCTATCTATCTATCTATCTATCTAAACCTATCATCAATCTATCTATCACCCACACATCCATCTATCTATCTATCTATCTATCCATCTATCTATCTATCTATCCATCTATCTATCTATCTATCTATCTATCTATCTATCTATCTATCTATCTATCTATCATCTAATCCAAACCCACACCCACCATCTATCTATCTATCTATCTATCTATCTATATCTATCTATCTATATCTATCTATCTATCTATCTATCTATCTATCTATCTATCTATCTATCTATCTATCTATCTATCTATCTATCTATCTATCACAAACCCACACCCACCCATCTATCTATCTATCTATCTATCTATCTATCTATCTATCTATCTATCTATCTATCTATCTATCTATCTATCTATCTATCTATCTATCTATCTATCTATCTATCTATCTATCTATCTATCTATCTACCTATCTATCTATCTATCTATCTATCTATCTATCTATCTATCTATCTATCTATCTATCTATCTATCTATCTATCTATCTATCTATCTATCTATCTATCTATCACATCTATCTATCTATCTATCTATCTATCTATCTATCTATCTATCTATCTATCTATCTATCTATCTATCTATCTATCTATCTATCTATCTATCTATCTATCATCAAACCCACACCCACCCACATCTATCTATCTATCTATCTATCTATCTATCTATCTATCTATCTATCTATCTATCACAAACCCACACCCACCCACCATCTATCTATCTATCTATCTATCTATCTATCTATCTATCTATCTATCTATCTATCTATCTATCTATCTATCTATCACAAACCCACACCCACCCACCATCTATCTATCTATCTATCTATCTATCTATCTATCTATCTATCTATCTATCTATCTATCTATCTATCTATCTATCACAAACCCATCACCCACTATCTACTATCATCTATCTATCTATCTATCTATCTATCTATCTATCTATCTATCTATCTATCTATCTATCTATCTATCTATCTATCTATCTATCTATCTATCTATCTATCTATCTATCTATCACAAACCCACACCCACCCCCATCATCTATCTATCTATCTATCTATCTATCTATCTATCTATCTATCTATCTATCTATCTATCTATCTATCTATCTATCTATCTATCTATCTATCTATCTATCACAAACCCACACCCACCCACCATCTATCTATCTATCTATCTATCTATCTATCTATCTATCTATCTATCTATCTATCTATCTATCTATCTATCTATCTATCTATCACAAACCCACACCCACCCACCATCTATCTATCTATCTATCTATCTATCTATCTATCTATCTATCTATCTATCTATCTATCTATCTATCTATCTATCTATCTATCACAAACCCACACCCACCCACCATCTATCTATCTATCTATCTATCTATCTATCTATCTATCTATCTATCTATCTATCTATCTATCTATCTATCTATCTATCTATCTATCTATCTATCTATCTATCTATCTCATCTATCTATCTATCTATCCACCCACCCACCACCCACCGCCCACCTACACCTGTCACTCTGGAATGTCCCCCGCGGTGGACTTGAGGTGGTGGTGGGGCGATGGCAGCAGCGATGGGTGGGGTGGTGGGTGGGTAAAGCCGGCAGTAGGGGGGTGACAACAGTGATGGGGCAGTAGGGGGCGTGGGGGTGAAGGCAGCGGCAGCGGCAGGTGGGCAATGGTGGTGGCGGCAGCACGACGGCAGAGACACCAAGCGGGCCCAGCAGACTGGCCTAGGCCCGCCACTACCACCAGAGAGGCTACGCAGGCCCAGTGTTGGCCCGGGGTCCCGTGTGCTTTGCTGGTGCACGAGTTGGGGAAAATCCCCCCCCCCAAAAAAAACACATAGGAACCTGGCAGGCGACTTCTCATGGCACCGTGGGCGACTGGTTTGCCTGTGGTCGATGTGTTGTGCAGGCCTGATAAATATAATGTTCCTGCAGGCCTGAAGCCCCTTGCTGTAGATGAGGAGGAACTGCCAGGCCGGCACTGCACCCACTGAGAGTGAAACAGAGGGAACAAAGACCAGAAGCAAGGCTCCAAGCATTTACTTCAATTTTACACCCACCGTTGGGCTCCCCCTCCTGTTCCTCCCAGATTAAAATCCAGGAAAAACCTGCTCTTCAAGTTTCTGGGCCTCTTCATGGAACAGGAAAGAAGGCCAGACCTCCCATGTGGGAACAAAAGAACATAAGAAGGGCCCTGCTGGATCAGGCCAAAAGCCCATCTAGTCCAGCTTCCTGTATCTCACAGTGGCCCCACCAGAAGCGTCTGGGAGCACATGAGACTAGGTATCTGTCTCCTGATACCACTCCCCTGCCTCTGACCCTTGAAATACCCTGGTTTTAAGCTTGGAGATGATACATCTCCGTCATGGTTTGTAACCTGTGATGGACTTTTCCTCCAGGAATCTGTCCAATCCCCTTTTGAAAGCATCCAGGCCAGATGCTATCATCACCACCTCCTGTGGCAGGGAGTTTCACAGACTAACAATACGCTGGGTAAAAAAATATATATTTTCTGAAAATGGATATGGAAACAAAAAACTCTCACTCTGGATCACACAGAAAACCGGGTTGTTTGGGAGTCACTTTGTTGGCCATAGGTTGAAGTGGGCAGAACCCAAGATAAACTCAGAAAAGCGGGGATTCCGTCTGCCGCAAATGGGGGAGAAGAGCAAGCATGGGACACTCTGTATCTCCGTGGCCTCCCTCACCAGATATCACACAAGCATGCCCCCAAACGTTGTTGGCGTTCCCTGCTGTTAGGGAAAAATCCTCTGACTTATTTCTCCACGCTTTACAACAATTTGCACTGGGCTAACTGGAGAGCTGTAATTCAATGAGGGAATGAATACAGCCATTCTTCAAATCCAAGAGGGAAATTTAAAAAAAAAAAAAGGGGGGGGTCCTCACCTGCCTCGCGAATGTTAGAAGGATCTGAAACTTGATTCGTCTCTCTGGGTGCCAAGAAAGGCCAGGAGAGATCAGCTCCCTCTCACTCACTCCCTGGGAGAAAAGAAAAGGGAAAAAAATATAAGTCTGGAGGGGCTTCTCAGAAAAAAAAGGGAACCTAACTCTTTTCCTTACAGAACTTGCCTTTGTCCTTTTCATATCTTGCGGGGTTACATCTCCGTGGATCTCCCTTTTGTCCCAAGTGCAGAAAGAGAACAGAAGGTTTGCTAGCAAAGGACCAGCAAGGAGGGAGGAGAGAAGAGGGAGGAGGGGAAATTGGGAGCATCTGAGAGAGCCTTAGGGTAAACCAGCCATGTCCAAAGTCCGGCCCGGGGGCCGAATCTGACCCACCAGGCCATTTTGTTGAGCCCGCGGCTGGCTGGCCTGCCCTCTCCCTCTCCCTCTCCCTCTGTCCTTGCCCTCCCCATGCTGATCAGCGCTCTGGCAGCAAACAGAGAGGGAGAACCTCTCTGGCTGCCAGTTGCTGCCCGGGCCCAATTCAAAGTGCTAATGCTTACATATAAAGCCCTAAACAGCTTAGGACCTGGCTACCTAAAGGACCACCTTCTTCCATATGAGCCTGCCCGTACTCTAAGATCAGGCCAGGAGGCCCTGCTGAAGGTGCCATCCCTCAAAGAGATAAGGGGGGTGGCATGTTGAAGTAGGGCCTTCTCGGTGGTTGCCCCCCAACTCCGGAATGCTCTCCCTATGGAGATCCGCCTGACGCCAACACTTTTTGCTCTTCGCCACCAGGCAAAGACGTTCCTGTTTGGCCAGCATTTTAATTAGATTACTCAGTTGGACACATGAGCTGCAGGGTTGTATAGTCTTTCATTGGCACTGTATGTTGTTTTAATTGTATTGTATTTTATAGTTTTAATAATTTATTGTTTTATAGTTTTTAATACTTGCTGTATGCCGCCCAGAGACCTCTTGGTAGTGGGGCGGCTAAAAAATCTTGTTAACAAACAAACAAACAAACAAACAAACAAACAAACAAACAAACAAACAAACCTCATCCCCTTGACTCTTATGGCCAGCCCAGGGCCAGCCCAGCCCAGCCCAGAGGAGGCGGAGACCGGGGAAGAGCCGCCGCCACCAGATGCAACAGGGAACTAGCTCCGACTAGTTTAAACTGCCCCATTTTTGTCATTGCTTGTGTGCAGTTCTTTATTTTGCTTGTCTTGTTATTTTTATTTATTTATTTATTTATTTATCACCTTGGGTCCTTTTCCCAAGGAGAAACATGGGATGGGGCTTAAGGATCAGTGGATGGGGCTTGCAAAGGGTCAGGGTGGGGCATGAAAGGGGTCCGTGGGTGGGGCTTGCAGTGGGAGGCAGGGTCAGGGAGCAGCCGGCCCCTCCCCCCACATTCTCAGCCACCAAATCTGGCCCAATCCTTTCTTATTAAAGTTAGTTGGGAGTGGGAAGCATTTCCATCCCCACCCCCAACCAGAAAACCCTTTCAGGAGGGAGCCTTCGTGGTATAAGGGACCGGACGTCAGACTAAACGCTTGGAAGACTACGATTTAAACTGTTACACCATCTAGTCTGGTGTATCTGACACAGTTTCAGACAAAAACCATCCACCCTCTTGTGCTTCTGAGTACCACCAATGGGTCTGAAAGTTGGAGTGGGTGATTGGGGGAATGAAATACAGTGCAAGAGATCCCCCCACACACACACATAGCATAGACCTCGAAAAAGATGAGTAAGTTGGTCCTAGAGCAAATCAAGCCTGAACTCTCTCTGGAGACAGAAATGTTGAAATGGAGGCTGTCCTGTTTGGGCCACACCAGGAGAAGACAACCATAGTGCCTAGATCAAGGGAAGTGATAGTACCACCCTATTCTGCTCTGGTCAGACCACACCTGGAGTCCTGTGTCTAGTTCTATGCGCCTCAATTTACAAAGGATGTTGACAACCTTGAGCAGGTGCAGCAGAGGGCGACCAGAATGTCTTATGACAGGCATGTTCTGGTCCAAACTTCTGGAGGGCTAAAGTTTGGACATGCCTGTTTTATGAGGAGCGGCTTAGGGAGCTGGGAATGTTTAGCCTTTCAAAAAGAAGGCTGAGGGGGCTTCTTTCAAAAAGAAGCCTGGAGATTACACATCTCCATCATTTTTTGTCACCTGTGATGGACTTCTCCTCCAGGAATCTGTCCAATCCCCTTTTGAAGGCATCCAGGCCAGAAGCCATCACCACATCCTGTGGCAGAGTTCCACAGATTAACAACGCGCTGGGTGAAAAAATATTTTCTTTTGTCTATTCTTACTCTCCCAGCCCTCAGTTTGAGTGGATGTCCCCTAGTTCTGGTATTTTGTGAGAGGAAGAAGTGCTTCCCTCTATCCACATGCAGCAATCACAGTATATAAATGCATAAATCAAATAAAGAAACAAGATGCCTTTTTGATTACCTATGCTGGGGGGGGCATTTATTTCAAGAGGGGCAGCACAGCACAGCAATCAAAAATACTCTATGCTCCCCTTATCATCTATCTAAAATGTATAAACTGTTGGAGGAAAAGTCCATCACAGGTCCATCACAGGTTACTAACTATGATGAAGAAACCAGGGTACTTCAAGGGCCAGATGCAGGGGAGTGGTATCAGGAGACAGATATCTAGTCTCATGCACTCCCAAACGCATCTGGTGGGGCCGCTGTGAGATACAGGAAGCTGGACTAGATGGGCCTTTGGCCTGATCCAGCATGGCTCTTCTTATGTTCTTATGTTCTTCAAGATGCTGGAAATGTAAACATGACAGTGGTACTTTTCATCATATGTGGTGGACTTATAAAGAGGAAAATATATATTGGAGAATAGTAATTTATAGAGAGATCACTGGAGATTAAATTAGAGTTTGGACCAGAACTGTTTTTATTGAATGTAGTTGATATAAATATTTCTCATGATCAAAAGTATGTATTACACCATGTAATAAGCTGCAGCAAGGATTTTGTATGCACAATTTTGGAAACAACCTGAAGCGCCTACAGAGATAATTTTTTGTGTGTGAAAAGATAAGAGAATGTATCGAAATCGATAGACATTCCGGATACCTGAAAGCAGACTATGAAGAGACCACCAAAAAGATGGCAAGAAGTAGCAAATTTACTAATTAACTGATATGTTACTAGATCTTGATATGCATAATCTTTGACTTTGACTTGATAGATCTAATGTAATTTCTTATATTTTTATTCCTTTCTCCTTTCTCCCCCTCCCTTTTTCCTTTAAAACCAATAAACTTTTGAATAATAATAATAAAAAAACCTATGTCCAGGAGGCCGAGGGATCCTTATCTGGACACACTTCGTTCCCAGAAACTCAAAAGGATCTCTTCACACAGAGATCTCCAGCGTGGACTGAGAAGATCCCACACCCTGTGGGGAGTAATATGGGGTCACCTCCTCAGAGAATAGGGATAGCTGAAAGAAGGAAATAAGAATTTAAAATGAGAGGCACTGTTCATGTCTCAGGACTCTTCTAACTCCAGGAATGTTGTGATCTTCCAGCCTTCACCCTGGTTGGGCTTCCCTCTCCACCAACAAACAGGAGAGCTGAAAATGGGGCCAGAAAGATGGGTTTCTAAGAACTGACAAGGAACTGGCCTTTTGTAAAGGGAAATGGACCTGAATCATCTTTCTGGACCGAACCCACTAGAAAAGGGTGACCAGGATGGTTAAAAGGTGTGGAAGAAATGTCTTTCGAGGAGTGGCTTAAGAGAGCTGGGAATGTTTAGCTTTACAAAAAGAAGGCTGAGAGGGGATAGGATAGCCATGTTTAAGTATCTGAAAGGATGTCATATTGAAGAGGGAATCATAGAGTCATAGAGTTGGAAGAGACCTCAAGGGCCATCTAGTCAAACCCCCTCCCATGCAGGAACCCCATCCCAATACAGGGGACATTTGTATAACAAGCGATTTAACAGAAAATCCGCTTAATGGAAAAAAATTTCCGGAGATAGGGGAAAATCACTTAATAGAATTGCCTATGGGGCAAATACATACAACAGAAAAATGATTGCAATTAGGGATTAATCAGTTTTCAATGCATTCCTTTGTACAAAGTAAAATTTGCTTAACAGAATTTCATTTGGAACAAATTAATTCCTTTATACAAGGTACTCCTGACAGATGGCCATCCAGCCTCTGCTTAAAAACCTCCAAAGAAGGAGACTCCACCACCCTCCTTTGTGGCAGCATCTTCCACTGCCGAACAGTTCTAACTGTCATGAAGTTCTTCCTAATGTTCAAATGGAATCTCTGTTCCTGTAGAATGAAACCTTAGCCCCGAGTCCTAGTCTCTGAAGCCATGGAAAACAAACCAGTCCCCTCTTCAATATGACATCCTTTCAAATACTTAAACATAGCTATCATATCCCCCCTCAGCCTTCTTTTTGAAAGGGGACTGGTTTGTTTTCAATGGCTTCAGAGAATAGGATTCAGAGCTACGGTTTCAAACTACAGTGGTACCTCGAGATGCGAATGACCCTACACACACACACACACACAAAGGAGATATGAGGCCATTTCGCCTGGGACAAAATGCACCCTGGGAATTGAAGTCTTCAGCAGAACTTCCACAAAAAAGCTCAAGATAGAAAAATTTTACAGGATACTTCAATTCCCAGGGTGCATTCGGATCTGAGTTATTAATTTTGTGTCTTGAGGTACCACTGTACAGGAAGAGATTCATTTTGAACTTCCTGAGAGATCTGTTTGGCAGTGGGATATGCTGCAGCCTTCTCCTTCATTGCTCATTAGTTCTTGGATGGGGCAGGAGAGGCATTTGGAAGTCATCACATCCAACTGCTCAGTTTGCTTTTGATAGGCTGGAGAGAGGAGGGCTGAGGAGGGAAAACCCTCTGCACATGTGTAGAGTAGCAGGAGACCTGGCCTCAAATGTTTCCTCACCAGCTCCCTTTCACCTCCTTATTTATTTATTTGTGCTTATATTATATTGTATTGCATTGTATTATTTATGGTCTGATTTTGGTTCCGCTTTGTAAACCACCCAGGGTATCCGTGTAGCTAGATGGAACAGTATATAGATTTAAAAAATAAGTAAGTAAGTAAGTAAGTAAGTAAGTAAGTAAGTAAGTAAGTAAAATTCTTTGGAGAAAAGAAAACAGATCCATCTGGAGGGTTGTAGGAGAAAAGAAAGACAGAGCTTTTATTTATGTTATCTTGTCTCCCTTGTTGGGGCTGATCCTCCATCCGTCCAACGCAATTCTGGGCCAGACTGGGGTTCAAGCCCTCCCTGGGCCAAGAACACTGACTGGTGGACCAGGGAAGGGTGGAAATGGGAACAACCTCCCCCCCCACACAAACATCTTGGGAACTTCTCCTCTCAAAAGTCCTTGTATGGTTTTCCTTCAATCCGAAGTCACCCCGTCTCTCTCTCTGTGTGTGTGTGGGGGGGGTCGCACAGAGGATCTGAGATCCCAGATTCTGCTAAGGGGGTCTCCTCAGGGGCAGAAATGGAAGCAGGGACCCTCCCCTGAGCCCACCCTCTTCTCCCCAGGGAAGAAAAGTCTCTCCACCCCATTTTCTCATTCGCTTGCCTCCTGTGGGTCTGCAGACTTCAGACACCCCCCTTTCCCTCTCTCTTTCCCCACAAGTCAAGCCTGGCTCCCCCCTCTGTGTCCCATTCCCCCCTCTGATAGAGACCCTCTACCAAATCCTGCCCCCCATTCCCTCCATTCCCTTCTCCCCCTGCCAAGGGGGGGTCGGGGTCCCAGGGGTGCCCTTGATCCCCCTTCTAGGAAATCATGGGGATGGAGGGGGATGAGAGCTTTGGGGTGGGTGGAAGAGGGACCCTTCTCCCTTGGCAGCTGGGAATGTTTAGCCTTAAAAAAAGAAGGCTGAGAGGGGATATGATAGCTAGCTATGTTTAAATATTTGAAAGGCTGCCACATTGAAGAGGGGACTGGTTTGTTTTCCATGGCTTCAGAGACTGGGGCGTGGGGCAGTGGTTTCAAACTACAGGAAAAGAGATTTAACTTTAAACATTAGGAAGAACTTCATGATGGTGAGAGCTGTTTGGAAGTGGAATGTGCTGCCACAAAGGGAGGGTGGTGGAGTCTCCTTCTTTGGAGGTTTTGAAGCAGAGGCTGGATGGCCATCTGTTGGGAGTCCTGTGATGGGGGTTCTTGCATGGCAGGGGGGTGGACTAGATGGCCCTTGAGGTCTCTTCCAACTCTAAGGTTCTCCTTGGGGAGCCTGGGCGTCCGATTTCATCCGCCCTCCCAGGCTGGCATAGGATTTCCCAGGCGGTGTGTGTGTGTGTGTGTTGGGGGGGGGGGATTTTTGCTTCTCCTTTTTCTGCCCCCGTCTTTCCAGATGCCCCTTCCTCCCCTCCCAGCTGAAAGGAGAAGCCCCCCCCATGGCAGCGGTGGGGGGGGAGGAGAGAGGTGTTGTGGGTTAGATTTCGGGATGAGGACCATTCCCTCCTTGCCACCAGCTTGACGCCGTCTCCTCCCTCCAGACCTCAAAGGATGACCTCCCTCCTCTTCCTTCCACCCCCCACCACACCCCCAGGTCCCACGGGAGTTGCAGGCAGTGAGGGGACCCTCCCCCTCCTTCCGCCCCCCATAGAGGTCCCAAAGGGGGTTCATCCCTCTTCCCCCCAATCCATTGCAACACCCCCACCAGCCTCCATTCTCCCGCATCTCACTCCCAATGCATTATTTCCCCCTCTTGCCCCATTGCACGCACCTCCTCCTCCTGGGGTTTCTTTCTTTCCTGCAACCAAAGAGCATTTGGGGGGGGGATTGGAAAAAGCCACGTGGAGAGCAGCCCCTCCTTGTGAGCAGTTGTTTCCTGTGTCTCCAGGAAGCGGAACTTGCCGCTCTCCGTCCCCTGGACTCCTGGAGGACTAGAGGGCACGCAAGCTGCCTCTACCTTCCTTCCTTTCCTTGGCATACAGAAGGTTTAGTTTTGGGGGGGGGGGTTTGTCCCATTCCCTCCCTCTCCGTTTCTCTCTCACACGCGCACGCACACACAGGCACAGGCACACACGCGCGCACGCACGCACACACATAGACAGAGACAGAAATAGAGCACACGCACGGGCACACAAATAGTGCGCACGGGCAAACACATAGGGACACAGAGAGAGACAAAGACAGAGAGCAATTAAATAGTGCGCACGGGCAAACACATAGGGGCGCGCGCGCACACACACACACAGAGAGAGAGAGAAATAGAGAGAGCACACACACGGGCACACTTGCCTCCTGTGGGTCTGCAGACTTCAGACACCCCCTTTCCCTCTCTCTTTCCCCACAAGTCAAGCCTGGCTCCCCCCTCTGTGTCCCATTCCCCCCTCTGATAGAGACCCTCTACCAAATCCTGCCCCCCATTCCCTCCATTCCCTTCTCCCCCTGCCAAGGGGGGGTCGGGGTCCCAGGGGTGCCCTTGATCCCCCTTCTAGGAAATCATGGGGATGGAGGGGGATGAGAGCTTTGGGGTGGGTGGAAGAGGGACCCTTCTCCCTTGGCAGCTGGGAATGTTTAGCCTTAAAAAAAGAAGGCTGAGAGGGGATATGATAGCTAGCTATGTTTAAATATTTGAAAGGCTGCCACATTGAAGAGGGGACTGGTTTGTTTTCCATGGCTTCAGAGACTGGGGCGTGGGGCAGTGGTTTCAAACTACAGGAAAAGAGATTTAACTTTAAACATTAGGAAGAACTTCATGATGGTGAGAGCTGTTTGGAAGTGGAATGTGCTGCCACAAAGGGAGGGTGGTGGAGTCTCCTTCTTTGGAGGTTTTGAAGCAGAGGCTGGATGGCCATCTGTTGGGAGTCCTGTGATGGGGGTTCTTGCATGGCAGGGGGGTGGACTAGATGGCCCTTGAGGTCTCTTCCAACTCTAAGGTTCTCCTTGGGGAGCCTGGGCGTCCGATTTCATCCGCCCTCCCAGGCTGGCATAGGATTTCTCCAGGCGGTGTGTGTGTGTGTGTTGGGGGGGGGGATTTTTGCTTCTCCTTTTTCTGCCCCCCTCTTTCCAGATGCCCCTTCCTCCCCTCCCAGCTGAAATGAGAAGCCCCTCCCCATGGCAGCGGTGGGGGGGGAGGAGAGAGGTGTTGTGGGTTGGATTTCGGGATGAGAACCATTCCCTCCTTGCCACCAGCTTGACGCCGTCTCCTCCCTCCAGACCCCA
This sequence comes from Phrynocephalus forsythii, assembly GCA_029282475.1. Classification (NCBI taxonomy): domain Eukaryota; kingdom Metazoa; phylum Chordata; class Lepidosauria; order Squamata; family Agamidae; genus Phrynocephalus; species Phrynocephalus forsythii. The sequence continues at coordinate 12,614,867 of JAPFRF010000024.1, forward strand.
AAGGATGACCTTCTCCCTCCTCTTCCTTCCACCCCCCACCACCCCCCAGGTCCCAAGGGAGTTGCAGGCAGTGAGGGGACCCTCCCCCTCCTTCCGCCCCCCATGGAGGTCCAAAGGGGGTTCATCCCTCTTCCCCCCAATCCATTGCAACACCCCCACCAGCCTCCATTCCCCCGCATCTCACTCTCAATGCATTATTTCTCCCCTCTTGCCCCATTGCACGCACCTCCTCCTCCTGGGGTCTCTTTCTTTCCTGCAACCAAAGAGCCTTTGGGGGGGGATTGGAAAAAGCCACGTGGAGAGCAGCACCTCCTTGTGAGCAGTTGTTTCCTGTGTCTCCAGGAAGCGGAACTTGCCGCTCTCCGTCCCCTGGAGGACTAGAGGGCACGCAAGCTGCCTCTACCTTCCTTCCTTTCCTTGGCATACAGAAGGTTTAGTTTGGGGGGGGGGGTTGTCCCATTCCCTCCCTCTCCGTTTCTCTCTCACACGCGCACGCACACACAGGCACAGGCACACACGCGCGCGCGCACGCACGCACACACACACAGAGACAGAGAAATAGAGCACATGCACGGGCACACAAATAGTGCGCACGGGCAAACACATAGGGGCACGCATGCACGCGCGCGCGCACGCACGCACACACACACAGACAGAGACAAAGACAGAGAGCAATTAAATAGTGCGCACGGGCAAACACATAGGGGCACGCACACGCGCGCGCACACACACACACAGAGAGAGAGAGAGAAATAGAGAGAGCACACACACGGGCACACAAATAGTGCACATGGGCAAAAACATAGGAACACACACGGACACACACACACACACAGAAATAGCACACACAACACACAAATAGTGCACACGGCAAATACATAGGGGCACACAGAGAGAGAGAAATAGGGAGAGCTCACACACTGGCACACAAATAGTGCGCACGGGCAAACACATTAGGAGCATGCATGCACGCACGCACGCACGCACGCACGCACACACACACACACACACACACACACAGAGAGAGAGAGAGAGAGCTGGAGGCTGCCAGGAGCAGCCTCCCAGGAGGAGGGCAAGGTGAAGGAGGCTCTCTCTCTCTCTCTCTGTGTGTGTGTGTGTGTGTGTGTGTTGCAGTTGTGAACGACTCTTCGTGGAGCTTTCTTGGCAGGAATACTGGAGTGGTTTTGCCAGTTCCTACTCCAGGCACCTACAGCACCTTGGTATTCCCTGGTGGTCTCCCATCCAAGTACTAACCAGGCCCGACCCTGCTTAGCTTCTGAAATCAGGCGAGATGTGATGTGTTTAGAGGCAGAGATAGATGCAATCTCTGTCTCCTTCTCCTTCTCCTAGCTGCTTGGATCTCTTCCTAGGAGGAGGCTGCGGGTGTGTGGCATTCAAAAACCTTGTCTTCATACCTGGCTTTCCTGATGGCGTAGCACCGGGGATGCTGGGTGCAACATTGTCGGGGGTGGGGGTGGGGTGGGGGTACCAGGGTGGTGGTAGCGGCTTGTGGGCTCATTCATAGCCCCCCCATTGGGATGCCCAGAGCGGCATGGCTGCAGAGTAAACAAGCCCACAAGCCACCACCTCCCCCCCCCTTTGCCTGCATCTCTGCACCCAGCCGGAAATCAAAGGAAATTTCCCCATAGGAAATACTGTACAGTACTAAAATGGAAACTTGCATGATTTGTTCTGGGGCAAATGGCCTTAGACTGAATCATATAAGTTTCCATTATTTCCTATGGGGAAATTTCTTTTGATTCGCAAGTTTTTGGTGTACAAGCGTGTTTCTAGAATGGATGATGCTCGTAAACCAAGGTACTACTGTTATCACATCTGTTCCACCCAACAAAATAGCACAGTTTGGACAGAGACTCCAAACTCAAAGATCTACAAACCACATTCCTTAGACTACAACCCACATATGATTAACAAATCAGCACTCTGAACTCATGCAAGTACAAACACCAAAAACCATGCCACAGATTCAGATTGTTCTTTCAACAAATTTTTATTAACTGAATGAACAATAAAAAGGGTTCTTGCTTTCACTCTCCTACCCCGTCTCTTGAACGTTAAACAAAACAGGATCCGTTTCTGATATAACGCGCACTTCAGACTCACATATTATCAGGGTGTCGCATAGGTCCCAAAATGTCCCGATATGTGCTCGTGGGAACTCCCCTTCCCGTGACACAATGTGCCGCAACAGGGATGGTACGCCTAGCGGGGAGGCTCCCGATGCTCCCTGAGGAGAATGTTCGCCCTTGGTGGCATTGGGCTGGGTCCAGTCCATGTTTGGCAGCACCATCACCTTCCACTCCAGTGGTTCAACTGCCCAATCCGTTAACTCCCCATCTGTTTGTACCCCTACCGCGCGTCTCTCTCATTGGTTCTTCCTCCTTCCAAATCTCCTCTTCTGATCTGTCTCCCCCACCAATGGACATCCACATTCCCTCGGCCACCTCTTCTGTTGCCAACCCTTGATGCTCGATACAATCACCCCCCCCCCACACACCATTTCGCGGTTCAGGTACTGCGGTCCCACTACATCGTGGGGTCGCAGTACCTGCACCTCAGGGCTGCGTGGGGCGGTGGCGGGGGGTGATCCAATCACCTCCCGCTGCCCCCAGGCTCCCCCAAGAAGCCTTGGGGCTGCAGGGGGGCTGCGGGGGCAATGGAGTCGCTCTGCACCACCCCCAGGGCCCCCACCCGCTTCCGCATATCGCAGATTTTCATGCATCGCAGGTGGGGTGGGTCCCTAACCCCCATGATCAGTGGGGGGTTACTGTACCCGCGCTTGAACTTTCTTTTCCCCTTGTGTCTTCTCCTTTCCCCTCTTCTTTCCCCAACTTTTTTTCTTCCGATCCCTGCCCTTCCAATATCCTTTGCCTCTTGGATGGCACACCATCTTTATCCTCACACTATTCTGGCAAAACTTTTATTTATTGGATGTCTATGCTGCCCATCTAGATGGAAAGCGACTCTGGGCAGTTTACACCAATAAATATTAGAATATGCCTCGTACCAAGGTATTTTTGCATTATCGGAAACTTTTTAAAGAAGAATCAATTCAAAAAGCAAGTGAAACCTGGGAACTGTTTTATAAATGGATTTGGGACAAAAACTGGAAGAAAATTTCAAGGAACTTAAAATGAAAATGTTAAAAACGTAAGTCTATACTGAAGAACGGCAAGAATTTATCTGTAACAAGATTGATTGGCAAAGCTGTGTAATTGCTAATAATATAATAATACAGGTGGAGACGAATCAGCATACATGGGGGGAAGTTCAAAAATTGTCATCATGGTGCCTAGAAGATAAGTTGCACCTAAATATCAGCAAGACAAAGGAGATGGTGCTGGACTTCTGGAGGAAAAGAGAGGAACTTGTCCCATTGTACATAAAGGGGAGGGCTGTGAGGAGAACGTTTCCTCCTTTAAATCCCTGGGAGTTCATTTCAGTGAAGATCTCACCTGGAAAATTAATGCAACCCTGGTGGCCAGGAAGGCCCAACAGAGACTCCATTTCCTCAGGCTCTTGTGGAAGAACAACGTAGAACAGCAATGAATGGTGTCATAGCAGTCTACAATAGAAAGTGTTCTCACATACTGCATCACAGTTTGGTTGACAGCCACAGACAAAAAGACTTTACAGAGGGTACCGAATACAGCTCGAGGCATCATGGGCTGTCCCTTGAGTCCCCTGGTCTCCAGCCCTCCCTTTCCCACCAACTCCTCCATCCATCTCATGGGCAGGTAGGCTCCGTAGGGCTGTGTGGACACTTGCTTCTTCTCCAAAACTGCTGCTGTTCTTCTCTGCTGCTGCTGCCGGTCTTGCAGGCAGGTGGGCAGGCTCCTGGGGCCATGCAACCTCTTGCTTCTTTGCCACCGCTCTTGCAGGCTGGTGATCCGGCTCTGTGGGGCTACACAACTGCTTCCTTTTCCTCCTCCACCACTGCTCATGCAGGCAGGCAGGTGGGCTCTGTGGGGCTGCATGGCTCCTCCTTTAGTGTCACTGATGTCCCAGGTAGACTCTCCTGAGTCATGCAGCCTGCTCACCATCAGCAGATATCAAAGTACCGATAATATCTTTAATGTGTTGTACAAGCATTAAATTAGTACTATCATAGGACTGACTTTGAAGGAAGTCCATAGGAAAAAACCAAAAGATGCAGTTTTTCCTTAAATCCCTTATGCTATGAACTGGCAAAGACATGTTTTGTAAAGAATATAGATACCCACTGGTTGTGGGACCATATATCACCTTTAACCAGAATTGGAAGGCATACAGCCATGCTTGACATTCCACCAATTGAAGACCGGCCTCTAAATGCAAAGCAACTGAAGAGACATATCTTGGCATAGCAAATAAGAGTCACAGCAATTTTGATAACACTCTTTCAATGAAGAAATTAAAACCCTTGATCCAAATAGCAACCACATATAAAAGCTGTGCAAGAATTTTGTGCTTAATTATCTGTAGAGCAGTGGGAATGAATTCCCTTCCTTGGACAGAGTAATATCTTCAAATAACATTTCTTGTATTATTTGCCACCTGCACTGCAGCTTGTCTGTGATGAGACCACAAGAGATTATGAGAGAAAACAATACCCAAATATTTGAATATTTTGACTTGCTCTATATGCCGTCCTTCAATAAACCATTCTTTAATTTTTTTGTGTCTAGAGAAAACCATAATTTTGGTTTTCTTGAAATTAATTGCTAAGAGGTTATTCCTGCAATAACTCATAAACACTCGTAAGATTCGTTTAATGCCTACTTTTGACAGAGATGTGACAACTGCATCATCTACATATAGTAGCAAGGGGACATTAATTTTAGCCGATTTTGGCGGATGAAATTCAGGAGCTGAGCAACATTTAGGAAGATCATTTACAAACAAGTTGATTAATGTGGGCACCAAGATACAGCCTTGGAGAACTCCTCTTTCTGCCTGAATGGAATTTGACAGATTACCATCAGGAACACATGTTACCCTAATTGTAGAGTTTTGATAAAGACTTCTGATGAGATATAATAGCATCTTATCAACTGAGGAAGAGTGAAATTTTCACCATAGATTTCCCCTGGAGACTGAATCAAATGCAGACTTTAAATCTATAAAAGCTGCAAACAGGCCATTCCCATGACAGCCCATACACTTCTCTGTGAGGTGATTCAGTGTTATACAATGGTCTAGGGTGGAACAGTTCTTCCTAAAATCAGCCTGTTCATTCTCTAATACCCCCCCTGCTCAATCCATATAGTTAGTTTGTTGTTAAGGAATCTGGCATAAAGCTTGCTGACTATTGATAGAAAAACAAAATAAAACAAGTTACAAAACATGTGGCACCTTAAAGTCTTTCATATTTTAATGTAATGTTTCATGGACAGATCCACTTCTTCAGACATATAGCAGCAGAATGAGGTGTAATATAATATGTTATGAGATATACATTTAATAGCAGATGCTAATTGGTGGATGGGGGAGGGGAAGAGGAGGGAGAGATGATTAGTTGTAGAAGTGGTGGGAGGATTTGGCCAGGGGTCATAGATATCTTAAGCATTGTTAATAGGTCTGTGGATGAGGGAGAGATTATTAGTTATACAAATGGTGGGAAGGAAGATTTGGCTGGGGGTCATATATAAGTATTGCTAATGGCTTTGTGACCAGGGTCTGTAAAAATGTTAAGTGTGGTTTTAAGGTAAATTCCTCAAGACTCAGAAACCATAACCAGATAGAGTGGGGTGAGGGGTGTGTGGAAGAGAGGGCTGAGAGAGTGGGAGATTTTACCATAGGGTCCAGGTGGGAGATAAACTTCCATGAAAAAGTGGCAATATAGTAATATTAAATTTGATGACTCAAGAAATCCAGACTTATGTTTAATCCATTATTTTGTGTGTCCATCATGCATATGAATTTTATCTCAGCTGTTTTTGTATTCTAGATTTGTAATGATTCTGTTCCAAAACGGTGACCTTCAAATCCTTCAAGGAGTGTCCTGGTAGACTGAAATTGTTTGTTTGTTTATTTATTTATTTATTTATTTATTTATTTATTTATTTATTTATTTATTTATTGTTATATTTATATCCCGCTTATCTCCTAAATTAGGACTCTAAGCGGCGAACAAAAGCGACCAAGCGCCAACAAACAAAGAATAAAAATTACAACAGAATCCAATAACGACATCAAAATAAACCAATATAGTACAAATATAGAATAAAAGTCCTAGTGCCTCCTTGTGCATCCCAGCGCGCCAAAGGCGTGAATCCTAACAATTAAAATCGGAGACACCGGTAGTCAGCAATCAAAATAATAACGATGGCGGGGGGGGGGGGAGGAAAAATTAAGATTCGCCAAAGGCCTCTCGGAATAAAAAGGTTTTTAACATTTTCCGAAAGGCCTGCAGGGACTCTGCAGAGCGCACTTCGCTAGGGATAGAATTCCATATGGAAGGGGCTGCCACTGAGAAAGCCCTGTTCCGGGTAACTGCCCTCTGGGCTTCTCGGGGAGTGGCAACCCGGAGCGAGTGCGCTCGCACCTTCTGAACTGGACGGGCCGAGATGGATCGCTGGACGATACGCTCTGTCAGGTAATCCGGTCCCAAGCCATGGAGGGTTTTATAAACTGAAACCAAGACCTTGAATCTAATCCGGGCCGCAACGGGTAACCAATGCAGGCGAGCCAGGACTGGGGTGATGTGGTCATAGCGACGCACACCAACCACCAGCCTGGCCGCCGCATTCTGCACCTGCTGCAGACGCCGGAGAAGAGTCTAGGGTAACCCCATGTAGAGGGCGTTGCAGTAGTCCAGCCTCGAGATCACCAGTGCCTGGACCACTGTTCTCAGAGAGTCAACATCCAGGTATGGGCGGATCTGGGCGATCTGACGAAGATGGTAATAGGCGGCCCTGGTAACCGACGCCACCTGCGCCTCCATGGTCAGCGCCGGGTCCAGGACCACACCCAGATTCCGCGCCCTCTCCACCGGCTGGAGGGAACCCTCCCCCCAGACAGGGAAGAGGGCCACCGTACCCAGATGGTGAGCTCCCAAAGAACATGACCTCCGTCTTTCCGGGGTTGAGCCTAAGCCTGTTCGCCCCGGTCCAAGCCAGGACGGCGTCCAGGCACTCATCAAGGATCCTCACAGCTTCCACTGCAGAGGTGGAAAAGGAGAGATAGAGCTGCGTGTCATCAGCGTACTGGTGACAGCAGACTCCAAATCTCCTAATGACCCCAGCCAGCGGCCTTACGTAGATGTTGAACAGCATAGGGGACAGCGACGACCCCTGTGGAACCCCACAAGGGAGTATCCAAGGGGCCGACAACTCCCCCCCCCCCCAGGCAGGACGTACTGTGGACAGCCCTCCAGGAAGGATCGGAGCCAACTGCGAGCAGTGCCTCCGATTCCAACCTCGGAGAGCCGATCCAACAGGATACCGTGGTCGACGGTATCAAAGGCCGCTGACAAATCCAGGAGGACCAACAGGGTAGAGCAACCCGTCGGCCACCCGGATTAGGTCATCTTGCAGCGCGACCAAAGCTGTTTCGGTACCCCGGCGAGGCCTGAACCCGGACTGGCAAGGATCGAGGCACTGCCGATGCTCCAGGTATGACTGCAACCAAACCGCCGCCACCCTCTTGATCACCTTGCCCATAAACGGGACGTTAGCAATTGGACGATAGTTGGTTAAATCGTCCTGAGAAAGGCCTGGTTTTTTAAGAATGGGCTTTACCACCGTCTCCTTCAGACGAGAGGGAAAAAACCCCTCACTGAAGGAGGCGGTGGCGATGACCGAAGCCCATTTGGCCATGGTCCCGCTGGCAGCTTTAATAAGCCAGGCAGGGCAGGGATCGAAAGGAGTGGATGCCGGCCGGCAGTGAGCCATAGCCTTAGAGGCCTCGACAGCAGAAACAGGCCCAAGCGCATCCAACCGAGGCGACGAAGGCGGACCAGCAACTGGGGGTGCCGGGGTGGTGCTACTGCAACCGGAGTCGAAGCCGGCCCGGATGGCCTCAATTTTGGTACGAAAAAAGGCTGCGAAATTCTCACTACTGAAATCAATAGGAGGAGGCCTGGCCAGACTAGGATTGGTGAGGTCCCAAACCACTTGGAAGAGCTCTGCCTGGCGGTTAGAGGCCTCACCAATTCTCAGGGAGAAAAAAGATCTTTGAGCCTCCCTGATCGTGTTAGAATAGCGCCTAGTCTGGGAAACAACAGCAGCCTTATTAATAACTGTCCGGGTTCTTCTCCAGCTGGGCTCTAGTCTTCTCCTCACCTGCTTCATTGCTCAGAGCTCAGACGTGAACCACGGCGAGGGCCGAGCTCGGCACCGGAGAGGATGCTTAGGGGTGATCCGGTCGATGGTATGGGCAGCTGTATCAAACCATTGGTTGGCCACAACCTCGGCCGGCGCGCCAGTCAGTTCTCCAGGAAACACCCCAAAGACCTCCTGGAACCGAGAAGGGTCCATGAGTCTTCGGGGACGGGCCAAAACAGGAGGCCGATGGTCCCCGCGAGGAGGGGCCAGAATCGCCAAAGGGAAAGAAAGTAGGTGGTGGTCTGACCATGACACAGGTAGAGAGACAATGCCCCCGACCTCCAGACTCGAGATCCCCGACATAGAGGAAAATACCAGATCCAGGGTATGGCCAGACCTGTGAGTGGGGCATACAACATACTGGGACAGACCCATGGAAGCCATGGATTCCATGAACTCCAGAGCTGCACCAGAGAGCTCACCGCCGGCGTGCACATTGAAGTCACCCGCAACCAAAAGGCGCGGGGACTTCAATAATGCAGCCGCGATGAACTCGGAGAGCTCCGGAAGGGATTGTGCTGGGTTGCGGGGAGCACGGTAACCCAGCACAATGCCAAATCTGTCCCGCTGACCCACTAACAGGTGAAGGCACTCTAACCCCTGGCTAACCAATGTCGAGGCCCTGCAGACATAAAAAGAATCCCGATGGACGATAGCGACCCCACCTCCCTTCTGACCCTCCAACCTTCCCACACCCTGAACCAGATAACCGGGCGGGCACAGCAGGGAGAGCGAAGCCCCCCCCCCTCGGCACCCACCCAGGTCTCGGTGATAAGAGCCAGGTCAGCCCGCCCATCTTGGATGGAATCATATATGATAGGGATTTTATTATGGACTGACCTGGCATTCAACAGAATGCAAGAAAGGTTGGAGGCGCTGGATAAGTGACTCCCGGACACGTGGCAGTGAGCCGAGGGGTCAGAACACGGGACAGGCACAAGATGCCTGACCCGGGTTCTTCTGATCTGACGAACCCCCCGGCTACAAGCGTACCGCCCACGGCCCGACACAATTGGAATATGAGCCCCTGCAGACATGGTGGCGACAAAAACAAAACAAAACACCACAATAATAGGAATTACAGAATTATGCAATAAATCAAATTGATTAACAATAACTATAAAACAAATAATAAATAACTATAAAACAAATAATAATAACTATAAAAATAATAGAGAGTAATAACAAACAAAGCAAATCCTACTGAACCAAATGAACAATACATAACATAAGCGGGCAAAGCGCCAGGAGAAGATGTAAAACACCTGAGAGTGGGGGGAAGAGAGAGGACAGGTGATCGTGGCTCAGATGGTTAATATCAAGGTCACTGCAGTTAGGTGGATAATCAGGCATTTAAAGATGGCGAGATATGCCGAATCAGACAGTGAAGAATTAAGACGGAACCCAAGATCCGAATTTGGAGACCCCCGACAAAGAGTTCCCCCTCCATCATACCCCAACTCCACCGATGGTCACACCCTCCGAGCCCCAGTCCTCTAGCCCTCCACAGAGGGGAATGGCACCAGCAGCCAACATGATCTGCCACCCGGGACCCACCAGCCGCCGGAGACAGCAAGGGAGGGATGCCCACCAAGGACCCCTGAAGGGCAATGAAAAGGCAGCCACCGGCGGCCGGCATACCGCCCGAGTCCCCGGGATAGCATACAGCGTGCCGGCGGCCGAGCTGCCGCCCGAGAACCACTGGCAAAAGGGAGAGGCAGGGAAAAGGAAGGGGAACCACCTCGGTCCTCCGGGCGGGTGATGGAAGGCGGGCGCCGGCGGCCGACATGCCGCCCGAATCCCCAAAGAGCGAGCGGTGCGCCGGCAGCCGAGCTGCCGCCTGAGAACCAGAGGCAAAGGGGAAGAGGCAGGGAAAAGAAAAGGAACCACCTAGGTCCTCCGGTCGGGACGGTGGAAGGCGGGCGCCGGCGGCCGACATGCCGCCCGAGTCCCCAAAGAATGAGCGGTACGCCGGCGGCCGAGCTGCCGCCCGAGAACCAGAGGCAAGGGGAGAGGCAGGGAAGGAAAGGGAACCACCTCAGTCCTCCGGGCGGGACGATGGAAAACGGGCGCCGGCGGCCGACATGCCGCCCGAATCCCCAAAGAGCGAGCGGTGCGCCGGCGGCCGAGCTGCCACCCGAGAACCACAGGCAGGGAGAAGGGAAACGAGGCAAAGGTAGCCGGCGGATAACTCTGGGCGGGCGGTGGAGAAGGTGGAGAAGGGAGCACCGGCGGTGGCCGACACGCCACTCAAACCATCAGGTCGGCTGGCGGCAGAAGCACTCCAATACCGGTATACACCCCACCGCCGGGAGCAGATCTTGCAAAGCTCCTCGCTCAGCCAGATGGAAAACCAGGACGCAGGTGGCAACGGGCTGAAGATAGGTGAGGCAGCCTTGGGGAGAGAAAGCGACCCGTCCCGGCAAGCATCAGCTCTTGCCTCAGCTCTAGCCCGTGGGGAGGACCCGGAATGGCGGCTGCCGTCTTGATCCTCGAGTCTTCCAGATCGTCGAGGACGGACCGACCGCTCACCCGGGTCTCCCCACAAGGGCAGGCTAGCTAGGGAAGGGCCGCTAAGATGTATAGAGAAAAGGGGAGGGGGGAGGAATGAAGGAGTAGTTCGGGGGCCATTCGGATCAAAGGGGATGCTCGAACGAGGCAACATACCACGTCTTCGCGTCCTCGTCTTCGGTGGGAACCTCGGCGAGCCCTCTCAGCAAGCTCTACGCCTCCCCTAGTCCACATACCCACTCTAGGTACTCCTGGCAAGCCCAAAAATTAAATAAAAATAGAAAGCCAGCGGCACAGCTGTTTGAGACTGATTTCTGTGTATCATGGTTTCTTATGTCAAACTTGTGTCCATTGATAAGAGATTGTCCTGTTTATCCAATGTAGAGTGCAGATAGACATTGTTGGCAAAAGATGGCATAGATCACATTGGTTGAGGAGCAAGTGAAGTTGCCCATATTTTATGTGACATTGTTAGGTCCTGTGATTGTGTTGCCAGAGTAGATTTGTGGGCATAGTTGGCATCAGGGTTTGTGACAAGGTTTAGTTCTATTGTCCATGTGCTGCTTTGTACTCCTGTGTGCATTAGTATTTGAGGTTGGGAGGTTGTCTCTAGGCAAGTATGGGTCTCCCACCAAGATCTTTGGAGAGTAATGTATTCTTATCAAGGATGGGCTGGAGATAATTTAAGATGTCTGTAAGTGTGAGTTCTTATAGATTGGAATCACTGTTGCTTCTAGCCAGGGGTATGGAATTTGCTCAGTATTATTAGAAGAGAGGGGGCACACTTCTGAGGATGAAGTCACTTCCCCAACTTAGGAAGTAGATGTGTGGAGGAATGTGACTCAAAGGCGTAGAAGGCCAAGGGATCGCTCAGAGAGTCTCATATTGCACAATCAATTTGAGGCTCTTTCCCTCATCACACCTCATGAGGAATGCACAGAGGAACAACTGGTTCCACCTGAGGATCTCTCCCTCATCACAGTTGATGAGATACAGGATCAGGTATATGTAGATGAACAGGCTGCAGGAGAGAAGCTCTTTGTACTAGGGGATTCTATAATTAGAAATACAGAGGGATGGATTTGTGATGAGCATGATAACCATATGGTCACTTGCCTGCCAGGTGCAAAGGTTGCAGACATCACGAGAAATCTAGATAGCTTGTTAGAGAGAACTGGGAAGGAGCCAGTGGTCATGGTACACGTTGGTACCAATGATGTCGGGAAGGCCAAGCGGTCTGTCTTGGAAGCCCAATTCAGGTTGTTAGGAAGAAGATTGAAGTCCCAGACTTCCAAGGTAGCATTTTCAGAAGTGCTACCTGTTCCTCGTGCAGGACCTGCCAGGCAGGCAGAGCTCAGATGCCTCAATGCATGGATGAGGCAATGGTGTCGAGAGGGGGGCTTTAGATTTTGGGGCGTGGTGGCTCAGCAGGCTAGAGCACTGAAAGCTGTCAGCGACAAAGTCAGCAGCTCTGTGGTTCGAATCCCGGGTGTCACACAGCAGAGGGCTCTTGCTGTTAACCCCAGCTCCTGCCAACCTAGCAGTTCGAAAGCATGTAAATGCAAATACAGTAGGACCCCTGTATCCACTGATTCATTATCCAATGATTCAGTTATCCACGGTTGGCAGAGGAAAAAAATAATTCAGCAGCCACAAAGCAAGCTACTGTCATAAAACAGCAGCTATAAAGCAAGCTATCGTCACAAATAGCAGCTGTAAAGCAAGCTACTATTGCAAAACAACAGCTGGAAAGCAAGTTACTATTACAAAACAGCAGTTTTGGGGACATTTTAGTGTTCTCTCTTATCCACGGTTTTCATTATCCACAGGAAGGCTTGGAACTAATCCTCCGCGGATACTGGGGCCCTACTGTAGATAAATAGGTACCGCCGTAAAAATGGGGAAGGTAAAACAGTGTTTCCTTGCAGCCATGCCAGCCACGTGGCCACAGACTTGCACAACACTGGCTCTTTGGCTTGAACATGGAGATGAGCACCGGTCCTCGAGTCAGACACAACTAGCATGCACGTGCAGGGGGAACCTTTACCTTTACCTCCCTTAGGGACCTTTAGTAGGCAGGTGGGATTTCCAGGAAGGGTGGTCAGGGCTTTCTTGGTTTTTCCCTGCTACAAGACCCTTCTGCCACCCCAAATCGTATATAGGCCCCAGTGGGTGTAAAAAAAGGAATCAAGAGGAAATAACTTTCATTTCTCCCTGCCCCTATCCTTTTATGCAGATGAGAGTACCCAGGGGTAACTTGGGAAAGTTAATGTATTCTTGAAGGCTTTCACTGCTGGGATCTGATAGCTGTTGTGCCTTTTTTTCCGGGCTGTTTGGCCATGTTCTGGAAGTTTTTCTTCCCGATGATAGGAATGGGTGGTTCTTAGAAAACTGCCACACAAGGAATTAGTTCATTCAGTTTATTAGACAGATACAGAAACACAGAGTTATAGGTGATATGCAGCAAGAATATATAGCAAGCAGATATCACACATAAGACAAGTATCACACACACAAAGATGTTAGTGGGAGTTCCATCACAGCATAAGTTGGCCCATGGCACGGACCGAAGCCTTGCTGTTCTGGGGCTCCCCTTCAAGTGGTTTCTTACACCTTTTATACCTTTTTGCAACCACAGCGTACGCATGTTATACGTAATGTTTTCTTAGATCATACCGGTTAGCTATCATGATTCTCAGAATGGCCTTTCTTCATTTCCTAGTCCGAGGCTGTTTTCCCATTGCTGGCTAACTGCCATATGTTACTCTCAGCAAAATGGCACTTTTGGTGCCATGAGATAGTGCCTACATAGGCTATCGTGGCCTTGAGTTGTCTTCTCGCTTCCTCAGTTTTGGCTCCATTATAGCTAACCACAGATATTTGCTGAGACTGATGCCCACGCTCTGTAAGATTTTGTGCGGAGTCCCATCTGTTGTGCCAAGCTTTGCTGGGTCATTTTGACCTTATACCCTGTCAGCATATTTGGATCTGCTTCTAATATATTTTGATTTTGGGACGTGCTCGTCCGTCCCTATCACCGACATTTCTCCAGATTCTGTGGCTGGCATCTTCAGAGGGCAAGGAGCTCAGGGAGCTAGGAGTTCTCTCTGTGCTTTTATTAATAATAAAGCTATGGCATCAAGTCACTTCTCATTTCTGGAGATCTTTTTCTAGATTTCATATACTTGCATAGCTTAGCAGCAGGCTAGGGGGACAGTCATCCAGTCATCTGTTCACCATCTGTTTACAGGGGATGGCAAGACTCAGAATCAGAGTTGGAAGAGATCTCAAGAGCCATCCAGTCTAACCCCCTGCCATGCAGGAACCATGCATGATACTTTGGGGTGCTAGATCTAAATCAAATAAGAGAAAGTACTTTTTCACCCAGAGGATCACTGGTTTGTGGGACCCCCTGCCAGAAGACGTGGTGAGAGCTGTCAGCCTTGACAGCTTTAAGAAAGGATTAGACAAGTTCATGGAGAACAAGGGTATCAATGGCTTACCTCTGGGTAAGCGGGTGAAGACATCTGCTTCGGAATACCCTGAAGCAAATGGTGAGCCACTGTGTGAGATAGAATGCTGGACTGGGTGCGCTGTGGCCTGTCCTTTAACAGAATGTATCTAAATTGTTGCTAGTTAATGAAGTAGTTGGTTTTGCCGCTGTCTATGTGATTCCAATCTGGTGCACAATCAAGGACACAACCAGCATCTTGATAAGTGGAGAATGCATTGCTGCATCATATACTATCACTCACCTTTATGAAAGTGTAAATTTCCACTTATATTCTGCCTTCTGTCTTCAAGGGAGACCCTACATGGAGTGTTTTCTACGCACAAACAACTCCATGTTCTGGGTTCTGGCAGGCTGTTTCTCAGTTCTGGGAATTGAATGGAAGGGCATCTAATCCTGAAATTCAGCCGTGCATCGAGGGGTATGCAGTAGTCAATTGAGGAGTGGAGTTATGAACCTGCCTCTAATGTTATGGAGCACAGGCAACCTGTCTGCATGGGCTGAAGAGGGGACACCATATTCTTTCATCTCAGGCAGCAAAATGCCTTGGGCTGACCTTGCTTTATCTTTGAGAGAAAAGACGAGAAAGAAGAGACCACTGAAGGAATTACAACTCCCTTTGGGAAAAGGTCATGACCAAGAGACCTGAGCAGGCAGCAGGAAATTTTGCCATCCCTCATTGTGCAGGGACGCCCCAATGGGAGAGACAAGATTTCCTCGCTTAGCCTGTAAACAGGATATTTTCGGGCATCCTATCTCCCAAATGGATCAACTGGAATCTGGCTCTCTACGTCAGGCATAAATCTAGCACTCCTGATAAACCCATGAACAATGAACTCCAGAGGGTCTACAGGAAGTCACTTTCTGTCAATGGTTATCCACCCCCTTCTCTGTTGGCTACTGAATGGATGGTCAATAAAAAGGCTGGCTGCCCTGTGGATTTAGGGCACTCCACTCAGAGATCCTGCGTCTATGTCTGCTTCATCTCTACAGACCACCCTCAAGATCCTGATTCTCTCCCATTCATTTTCTTTTCAGCAATTTATTTACACCGCCTTTCTCCTTGGAAATGGACCCAAGGCAGCATACAGTAATGAGGGACAATATACAGTCCAGTACAATTAATACATATTCAAGTACTGTATTGAGAACAGAGAATTGAGGGACATCGGATTGAACATTGAACAAGTGATTGAGGGTGGGACAGTATTGGTAAAGGTAGGTGTAACTGACCCTGTCTGTAAAATTTTTCAGTGGTGGAAGCAATTGTAAGTCGCGGCACCAATTAACTTTTTAACTATTTCAAATTCTGTTACACATATAGATGGAACAACACTTCGTAGTGTTTGCATGCTACAAGCCATTCAAAAACATGACAGAGCACAACTAAAAAGGTGGAAGGGGATGAAGTGAGAACAGAGAGAAAAGGGGATTCGCACCAGATTGTCTGAGGAAGGAGTCCTACCAGGAGGAGAAAGGAAGGCTTCTGCCCTGCCAGGGTTGATACAATGTGTTCTCTCCCCAGGCATTTTCCCCACACTCCAGGCAATCGGAAGGCTTCTTCCCTGTGAGGACCATGTCTTGTCTAACAAGGTGTGTGTGGTGAGTGAAATGCTTTTTCACACTCCAGAGTTCTCACTGGATTCTCAAATGCAAAAACTGGCTGTTCAGCCGTGACATTCAAATGGCTTCTCGTCTGTGTGGTTCCTCTGATGCCGACCAAGCACTCCAGCATGTCTGAATCTCTTTCCACACTTCAGACATTCAAATTGCTTCTAAACTGCATCGGTTCTCTGATGGCTAGCAAGGTATCCAGCTCAACTGAATTACATTCCACATTCAAGACATTAAAATGGCTTCTCACCTGTGTGGGTCCTGTGATGCCTAGCAAGGTATCCACCTTGACTAAACCTCTTTCCACACTCCAGACATTCAAATGGCTTCTCATCAATGTGGGTCCTGTAATGGCTAGCAAAGCTTCCAGCTTGACTGAACCTCTTTCCGCAATCCATACATTTAAACGGCTTCTCACCTGTGTGGGTTCTATGGTGCCTAGCAAGGCTTCCAATTTGATTGAACCTCATTCCGCACTCCAGACATTCAAATGGCTTCTCTCCTGTGTGGGTACTGTGATGGCTAGCAAGGTGTCCAGAATCACTGAACCTCTTTCCACACTCTAGACATTCGAATGGCTTTTCACCTGTGTGGATTCTGTGATGCCTAGCAAGGTTTTCAGACTGACTGAATATCTTTCCACACTCCAAACATTCAAATGGCTTCTCGCCTGTGTGGGTCCTGTGATGCCTATCAAGGTATGCAGCTCGATTAAACCTCTTTCCACACTCCAGACATTCAAATGGTTTCTCGCCTGTGTGGATTCTACGATGGCTAGTAAGGTTTCCAGCTAGGCTAAACCTCTTCCCACACTCCAGACATTCAAATGGCTTCTCGCCTGTGTGAGTCCTGTGATGCCTATTAAGGTGTAAAGAATCACTGAACCTCTTTCCACATTGCAGACATTCAAATGGCTTCTCGCCTGTGTGGGTCCTGTGATGGCTAACAAGGCTTCCAGACTGACTGAATCTCTTTCCACACTCCAGACATTCAAATGGCTTCTCGCCTGTGTGGGTCCTGTGATGCCGAGCAAGGACCCCAGCATGACTGAATCTCTTTCCACATTGCAGACATTCATATGGTTTCTCTCCTGTGTGGGTTCTGTGATGACTAGCAAGGCTTCCAGTATCACTGAACCTCTTTCCACACTCCAGACATTCGAATGGCTTCTCGCTTGTGTGGGCTCTTTGATGTCGAGCAAGGCTTCCAGCTTGACTGAACCTCTTTCCACAGACTAGGCATGTCAATGTCTTCTCTCCTTGGTGAAGTTTCGTATGTGAACTATGTATTGAGGTGCTAGAAAAAGATTTTCCGTTCTCATTCTCATTTCTTTCATCCCCTTTCAGAACCATTTGGTTTTCCTCCTGACAAGTAACAGATTTATCCATCTTCACATCAACCTGTTTTCCTCCAAGCCTTTTCCTTCTGGTTTGATTCTCAAACTTCTTTTGCATTTGAACATTCAGCCCCTTCGTCTGGCACTTGGTGTCTTCCTCTTCTCTACAGCTTCTTACCTACAGAATATAAGTGAACACAAAATACAAAGTTTAAAATCAAGTAACAAATACAGTTTACTGCTATAGGAAAATCAGGCAAAAGAAACACAGCTCTAGGGGGTTACCACCTCCACCAACCTCAGTGAGGAGGCCCACTGTCACACCAGTGAAAATCCTGAGAAAAACCAGGCAATTTATCAGTCTCCTCCTGTGATAATCTGAGGAAATGGTTCTGTTCCATGCTGGGAAAAAACCAAGAAATGGATGCTAATTGTGCAAGGCTTATTCAAGAAATGGATGCTAATCATTTTCCATCATCATCATCATCATCAATATAATAAGAGCATAATAACAAACAATAAAAATCATTGATAATAATAAGAATAATAATGGAATAATAATATCCATCCAATAATAATAATAATAGGACTAAAGGGCCATCCAGCCTATGCTTAAAAACCTCCCAAAAAGGAGACTAGAGCAGAAAGGGAACAAACTGTCAGAAAGCTAATGTTTAAATTAAAAGATTAAATTATTCATTAAATTAAATTAAATTGATCCTAGAGAATTGTAAAACCCGGAAAACTAATTTATATATGACTTGGATTGACTATAAAAAAGCCTTTGATTCAGTACCGCATAGTTGGATGTCATTGGAATGTAAAAGTGTTCGTGCCCTAACTGAAAATGCGATGAAGAACTGGAAAACAGAATTGTTTGTCAGGGATGAAAGCTATGGATGGTTAGCATTAAATGAGGGATTCTTCAAGATGAATCTTTGTCACCTCTGCTATTTACTATTGCCCTGATTCCCCTCTCAATAATTTTGCAGAAGACAAATTTAGGGTACCAAACTGCTAAAAATTCAGGAAAAAAATTCTCATCTATTGTATATGGATTACTTAATGTTTTATTGAAAATTAGAAACTGAAATACACTCACTGACCAAGGGCTCCCAGATTTTCAGTACTGATGTTTCCCACCAGTTTGGCTTTTAAAAAACAAATGTGCCACAGTGGCAATGAGAAAAAGAAAAATCACTGAGTGAAGGAATTGAAATGCCAAATGTACAAGCCATTAAGTATCATCAGTTTGAAGCCTATAAATATCTGGGCATACATACTGCAATTAGAGATAATATCAATCATGGGCAAGTGAAAAATGTGGTCAGTAAAGAATATATCCAAAAGGTTAGAAAAGTGCTAAAAAGTAAACTGAATGGTGGCAAACACCATCAAGTCTGAATTAACAGCTGGACCTTAGGGGTCATCAGGTAAGCACCCTCACTGGCATTATAAACTGGACTCAGATGGAGTTAGATAGTTTAGTTTGGAAAACAAGAAAACGTATGACCATTCAATGATGCAAAACAAAAACTCTGAGAGTGATGAAATTGAAATGGCAATATTCACCATTGAGTAAAATGAGCTGGTAGCTGCCTAGATGCCCTAAAGCTCATCCAATCTGGGCTGAAAATTTCAGTAAAGAATATATCCAAGGGTTAGAAAAGTACTAAAAAGTAAACTTGGTGGGGAGACCACCAGGGAATACCAGGTGCTGTCAGGCGCCTGGATTATAAACTGGACTCAAACCACTAGATAGTTCCTAGGAAAACAAGAAAACTCCATGGGCATGGAGTCACAAAGAGTCAATCACACTGGCTGTATTCACCTAGAAAACACACACAGAGGTCTTTTGCAAGTGAAGCAGACAGTTGAAGAAGAGAAGCATGCGTTGGCAGATTATATAAAAATAGTACAGAGCCAGCATTATTGGAGGTTAAGAACAAGCAAATGTTTAAAGTAAAGCAAACAAAGGGTCAATACAGGAAAACAACAATGCAAATACAAACTGATAGCTAGCATAATAAAGCACTGCATGGGCAGTTCCTCGAAAAAAAATCAAAGGAAAACTAGATAAGTAGATATGGCTCACCAATGGAACACTTTAAAAAGAGACAGAAGCCCTGATTTTTGCAGCTCAAGAACAAGCTATTAGAACAAATGCAGTTAAGGTTAGAATAGAAAAATCAGCTGAATACCCCACATGTACACTCTGTAAAAAGGCGGATGAAACTATTAACCACATATTGAGCTGTTGCAAGAAAATTGCTCAGACTGATTACAAACAGCGCCATAATGTAGTTGTTCAAATGGTCCACTAGAATTTGTGTCACAACTATCATCTGACAAAGTCACCATCAGTCAGCTGCAGAAAACCACCTTACTGGGATCTGCTCACACAATTCGCTGATACATCACATAGTCCAAAACACTTGAGAAGCATTCAACTAGTGATTTGTAATACAAAATCCAGAGTAGTTATCTTGTCTGCTGTGTGATAATTTGATGATGATGATGATGATGATGATGATATTTGATGATGAAAGGTAAAGGTTCCCCCCGCACATGCATGCTAGTCGTGTCCGACTCTAGGGGCGGTGCTCATCTCTGTATTCAAGCCGGAAGAGCCAGTGTTGTGCAAGTCCATGGCCATGTGGCCGGCATGGCTGCAAGGAAACACTGTTTTTACCTTTCCCCCTTTTATGGCGGTACCTACAGTATTTATCTACTTGCATTTTATCTGCTTTCGAACTGCTAGGTTGGCAGGAGTTGGGGTGAACAGCGGGAGCTCGCTCCACTGTGTGGCACCTGGGATTCGAACTGCCGAGCTGCTGACTTTGAAATCAACAGTTTTCGGAGCCTTAGTCCACTGAGCCACCACGCCCCACGATGATGATAATAATAATAATAATTTATTGTCCCTCTGTGTATATACACAGTATACACATACAACGATGTTCACAGATGCCCAGAGACCAGACTGAACACAAACACACACACAAAACCCCCACACACACGAAAAATCCCTGAACACTTCCCCACCCACCAAAATCTCCCCCTAAAAACACAAGCATCTAAACAACAGGCCGAGTAATACTGTCCAACCACTCACTGCTGGTGGTCCTTATGTTCATTATTAAGTGCAATTGTAGCTCTGGGATAAAAACTGTTCAGAAAATGTGTAGCCTGAGTTTTAATTGTTCCAAAAGGCAAAAGTTCAACAGGAGGCAAGAGGAGAGGGAAGGAAGACCAGAAACCAAAGGAAAGGCAAAAAAAACCCCAACCCTGTTGGAATACAGTTGTCCCCCGCCCTTTCACGGTTCATATACTGCACTCCCGGTATATCGTGGGGCCTCAGTATATGAAAAAAGCCCCCTGGGGAAAGGAGAAAAGACCTTCCCAGGCCTGTCAGAGGCCCCAAAAGTGCTTCCCCGCAACCTGGAAGTGATTTCCGGTAAACCAGAAGTGACCTCCAGATCACTAGAAAGCACTTTGGGGGCCTCTCTGGGGACTGGAAAGTCCCTTGCAGGCCCGTTTGGGGCAGCGCCAGGCCTGGGGGGAGTACAAGAGCCCCCAGAGAGCCCGCCCAGTCCCGACCTGACCCAACATCCACATATTGCGGATTTTCAATTATTGCGTGTTGGGTAGGGTCCCTGAGCCCTGCAATAGGTGGGGGTTTACTGTAATGGAAAATGGAGAAAAGGTAGGAGGAGGGGAAGAAAAGGGGGGAAATTAAAGGGGGAGCAAAGATGGGAGAAGAGCAAAAAAGGAGGAGGGAAAGAGCCGACACAGCAAAACTGTAATAATAAGATACACATTGCAAATATAGGCAGCACAGACCACTGATATGACAACCACAAAAACCGTGCAATGGAAATCAATCATAGATTAAACTCTTCATCATGTTTGTACCAATGTGAAGAATTTAAGACTCTAAAACTTAAATTTTAAATTTAAAGTAAATTTAAATTTAAATTAAAGCCCAACCTAACAAGGCAAGACACTCTTAGACGTCAAATCCAGCCCTTCTGAATACAGTGGTACCTTGTATAAAGGAATTAATTCGTTCCAAATGAAATTATGTTAAGCAAATTTTCCTTTATACAAATTTCCCATAGGAATGCATTGAAAACGGAGTAATCCCATTTTTATCTTGTACGGATTCTCCCCATAGGCGATTATGTTAAGCAAATTTCCCCTATCTCTGGAATTGTTTATGTTGTACAAATTTTATGTTATATAAGCTGTTTGTTATACAAGGGTCCACTGTATTTAGTTTTCCCCAGGCTTGTTTCTAAGATGCAAGTCGGGAGTGTGGTAGCAGTTTGATGGTTCCACCTCAGGCCACTGAGCGAAACCTGTACAAACCCACATCTCCCAACAAACGAAGCACAAGCCCTCTGCTTACTCTCACCTCTCATTTGGCCCTCTCTGCAAAACAGATATGTTTCTGGTTCGCAGGGTGGTGGTTGTGGGGTGGTTCACACACAGAGCTTTAGTCTTCCATTTGGGAATTGAGATAATTTAGTCAGCTCACTAGATTTACCCAATTGGGGATGTTATTCCCATTTATTAATTTAAAACATTTCTGTTACGCCTTTCTCCCTGAAAGGGTTCCAAGTGGCTATGTTGAAAATTAAGTGACTACCTTTAAATATCTTGACACCGAAGAAGTTATAAGTCAATGTTAGAAGCCAGAACTAGAATTGGCCTGTCCATCAATGGGAGTCAAAATATGGGACGAATGCCCCCCCAACTCAATTTAATTACTATTTGGGTGCACTTTGGTTTCCATCTTGATTCAGGTGTCCCCCCCACCCCACCCGGGGCAATTTAATCCTTCCACCATCCTATACAGCCATAGCTGGAGTGGCAAGGACTCCTAGTGTGGGAGGTCTGTGGAAGGCAACTCCCTGCTGAACTGGGCAAGGGGTGTAAGAGATGGGCAGCAGTGGGAGAATCAAGGAAGGAAGGGAGGAAACTGTTAGATATTTTAGTCTCTTTGGCCCAATTCTCCCCCTCCCCCCACACAAAGCAAGTTAAATATAAAGTCAGAGATTGAGTTAATTTATAATAACTTCATTAAAGGTTCTATTATTACAGACCTTATTATCAGTTATCAGTCAAAAGCCGTAAGAGTGAAAAAGAAAATAACCATTTATGTTCCATATTCTGTGTTATTCTACATGCCCTAGTGACATCCCGGCTAGACTACTGTAATGCGCTCTGTGTTCAGGTTACACGTGAACATTAGATGCATTTCAGTTAACAAACACTTCCTGACTAACTGACATATTTGCACATACATTTTACATAGACACGTCAGCAGTCATCTTCAATAGAGACGTGTCACATATTTCCAAAGCAAGCATGCGCAGATGTACACCTATTCTTTCTAAAATTTCCAGTCGACAGACTATGTCAAAAGATATTCCACAATCCTAACTGCTTTAAAACACTCTTGCAGCAAGTTCCTCTTTCTTAGTAGCTTACAGGAAGAGCAGTCAGATTGTGGTTAGCTAAGGAAAGTTACAAGAGATATTTGCAATCCATGGGAAGGGCTTTTTACTTTTTGCCCAGTACACAGACATAAAATTTAATAATCCTTAATTATGAGATTAATTATAAATTTCTTTATTGCTACTGTTTACAATCCTCACTTTTTTTATAATTAATCTCATCATTGCCTTAATCTTAATTCTATATATCAAGGCTCAAACTGTTGGGATTACGTTCCACTGATCTCTAATCAACTCTTCCATAAAGATATCAGCTTCATACAGTTAATACAAAAGACACATTACAGTTACAATGATGGGATACAAAAATTCAAATGTACACTTTTTGGGACATTCATAAAGGACAATAAAAGATATGGTCCTCATTTTCAGTAGTCCTGGAAAACTTTCCCCGCCATTCAGTCAGCTCTCAACTGATCCTCCTCTTGGCCAAATAAAAATATCATTAGTGTGATTTCTCTAAGAGAAGAGACAATAAAACAACAGGCACAGAAAGATACAAAATATCACAATATAGCCCTTACATAGTTCTACCTTTGTATTCAGGAACCAAGGTCTCCCAGATTTTTACAGTTACTAAAAACTTCCAAAGTCTATCTAAAAACAAAATCCATCTTCTTCTTATAGTCCTTGAATATACGTAAATCAGTAAAGTTCCATGACTTTTTGTGAAATATTCTGCTAGGCAAACTGCTAGGCAAACACCTTTGCTGCTAGGTAGGCAGACATTCTTCTTCATTCAATCAGGGTTGATCTTGTATCATTTGACAACACACAAAACACACTCTCCTTGCAGTTTATTCTTCTTGAGCCAATAATAATGGATTTTAAGCATTTCACCATGCACCTCTCTAACTCCCCAATTTTCTCAGACCTGTTGAATTCCTCTCAGCATAGGAAACTAGTCTTTTCTCACTGGGGAGGGGGCCATCGATGAATAAGCGCTTTCTCCAATAATAAAGCATGACAGGACTGCAAAGGCTGACGTCCTCTGTTATCTTCTTTCAGAAGTATAATCAAGATTGGTGTTTCTTGTGTGGTTGTGTTGCAAGCATAAATTCATGCTGTCTGCTAGTTGGAAGGGATTTTCCCAACCTTGAGCAGACGCTTCGTTATGAAAAGTCCTCTTGTTTTTCAAATTTGTTCATGAGCGTGAAGAATTCTCCACAGATATTTGCTATCAGTGTACAAAGTCAATGCTTGATTGTCAGCCAATTCTAAGGCTTTGATGCCAGCGTACAATTCAGCAGCTTGGGCCGACCATTGAGGGGGCAATGCTCCTGATGAAATCTCCCTCCCCCCCCCTGGTCAACCACCGCCCAACCTGACTAAAATTCCCCACTAAAGTTAATGTGGAGTGTTGCTATAACAGGAGACCTGTTTCCTGCATACAAACTATAAACAGACTAGGATGGGTCAAAAGCACATCTTATTTTTACATGATATGCATAAGCATGCATTCAAACATAAGAACATATTTACTGGAACAGGCCACAGCCCATCCAGTCCAGCATTCATTCTCACACAGTAGTTCATTATTTATTTCAGGGTATTCCCAAGCAGATATCTTCACCCGCTTATGATTCCCCCACCAATGCCACCGAGAGATATCCTGCCTATCTCTCCAACCTAAAGGATGTCCTTGAGCATCTATAACAATAATCATTTATACCCTTGTTCTCCATAAACTTGGCTAAACCTTTCCTAAAGCTGCCAAGGCTGACAGCTATGCTGTCATCACTATTTCTGGCAGGGAGTTCCATAGACCAGTGATTCCTTGGTGAAAAAGTACCTTCTCTTATTTATTTGAGACCAGCTCTCTGTTAAATGTGCAGGAAGTACCATATAACACATATGTATTTTAATACTTTTGGTTGAAAATAAACAATTAATACACCTAACCTCTGCTACCATCAAGCAGCCTTCTTCACACAAACTGCTTACACACACACACACACACACACACACACACACACACACACACACACACACACACACACACACACACACACACACACACACACATATATATATATATAACAGCAACTGCATTTTCTATTTATAAAAATGCAGAGAAGTGAATTGCATCAAGATTTAAATATAATGTAGTGAAACATCTTTTCAATATCCTACAGGAATAAGGCATGATTTTTTCTACACACATGAAAAAGCATGTAATTATACTTATGATTCTCAAAACCATAAAATCATAGAGTAGGAGGGGACCCTAAAAGGTCATCCAATCCAACTCCTCAGTGAAAGAAACTATGCTTATTTTATATATATATATATATATATATATATATATATATATATATATATATATATATATATATATATATATATATATATATATATATATATATATATATATATATATATATATATATATATATATATATATATATATATATATATGCATGTTAGGTGGATTCGGGTTTCTTCCGTGTAGAAATCTGGTTGTTTTGGCGACGTTTCGACGAGGTCTCACTCGTCATCTTCAGGCTGGTGTTCTGGCTTCTTTCTTCTTGAAGCAAAGTGTGGTCTCAGTTGAAGTCCTTCTATAAATACTGCTGGGGGTGTGTGGTTTGCTTGCTCTGTTGCTGATTGTAGGTTCCTTTGTTCCTTTGTTCTTTTGTGATCTGCTGTGTGGCTGAGGCAATCGTTAAGGGATTAACTGCTGATGGCTGTTTAGATGGCTGTTTACATGCTGGTGGGTTAGATGGCTGGAAGGTTCTGGCAGTATCCTGGGCTTTGGTGGAGTGGGGTCCTGTGTCTTGTGAATTCATTTTGGTCTGGCTACGTGTCTGTGGTCTCCCAATGTTTTTTGGGGTGTGTGAGTGTGCTCCATGTGGTGACTGGAGTGGGGTGCCGCAGTAGATGGTGCAGTCGTGGTTTTGTTATTGGATGGTGGTTTCGTTTCATCTGTGGGAAGGGTCTGGGTTTGTGTTTGGTGTGGATGGAAGGTGGTGGCATCTTGTGTCCTTTTGGACCTGGTGTCAGTCTTTGTGACAGAGGCTCGTCTGTTGACCAGGGCTAGTTTCAGATGTCAGGCAAGCGGGAGGTGTCATCTCGTTTATTCATGTTGTTTGGGTGTTTCTCTATTTCAATGGCTTCCATGATTATTCGACTGTTGAAGTGTTCAGGTTTGGAGATGAGTTTGGTTCTTTCAAAGTCAATTTCATGACCTGTTGTTTTTATGTGCTGGAAGAGAGAGGAAGATTTTTCTTCTTTTTTGACTGCGTTCTTGTGTTCTGCGATGCGTGCGCTTATTCTCCTGTTTGTTTGTCCGATGTATGTGGCTGGACAGACTTTGCATGGTATTTCGTAGACTCCTTGGTTTTCTAGCTCAATCTTGTCTTTGGGGTTTCTTAAGATGTTGGCTATTTTTTGGTCGGTGCAAAAGGCTACAAAAAACCCGACGGCTCCTTAGGACATACCATCTACCAGAAAAAAACACATACAAACCGCTACTTAAATGCACAATCACACCACCACCCTGCACAGATCAACTCCGTAGCAAAAACCCTCATCTCCAGAACCAAACGCCTCGCTGACAAAGACCACCTAAAAACTGAATTACACACTCTCTCGAATGTTTTAATTGCGAACGGATTCCAAAAAAACACCATCACCAAACTAATCCAAAAGGAAACACCCCCCAAGAACCAAGAAACAGAAGAGAACAACGGCACCGCCCTCCTCCCTTACATCAAAGGCACCACAGACAAAATCAGCAAAATTCTCCACAAACACAATATCAAGACAGCCTTTTGCACCGACCAAAAATAGCCAACATCTTAAGAAACCCCAAAGACAAGATTGAGCTAGAAAACCAAGGAGTCTACGAAATACCATGCAAAGTCTGTCCAGCCACATACATCGGACAAACAAACAGGAGAATAAGCGCACGCATCGCAGAACACAAGAACGCAGTCAAAAAAGAAGAAAAATCTTCCTCTCTCTTCCAGCACATAAAAACAACAGGTCATGAAATTGACTTTGAAAGAACCAAACTCATCTCCAAAACTGAACACTTCAACAGTCGAATAATCATGGAAGCCATTGAAATAGAGAAACACCCAAACAACATGAATAAACGAGATGACACCTCCCGCTTGCCTGACATCTGGAAACTAGCCCTGGTCAACAGACGAGCCTCTGTCACAAAGACTGACACCAGGTCCAAAGGACACAAGATGCCACCACCTTCCATCCACACCAAACACAAACCCAGACCCTTCCCACAGATGAAACGAAACCACCATCCAATAACAAAACCACGACTGCACCATCTACTGCGGCACCCCACTCCAGTCACCACATGGAGCACACTCACACACCCCAAAAAAACATTGGGAGACCACAGACACGTAGCCAGACCAAAATGAATTCACAAGACACAGGACCCCACTCCACCAAAGCCCAGGATACTGCCAGAACCTACCAGCCATCTAACCCACCAGCATGTAAACAGCCATCTAAACAGCCATCAGCAGTTAATCCCTTAACGATTGCCTCAGCCACACAGCAGATCACAAAAGAACAAAGGAACAAAGGAACCTACAATCAGCAACAGAGCAAGCAAACCACACCCCCCAGCAGTATTTATAGAAGGACTTCAACTGAGACCACACTTTGCTTCAAGAAGAAAGAAGCCAGAACACCAGCCTGAAGATGACGAGTGAGACCTCGTCGAAACGTCGCCAAAACAACCAGATTTCTACACGGGAAGAAACCCGAATCCACCCTAACATGCATACCTATACCCGTGAAAATCTACGAAAACAAATATCCGACCTCTACGGGAGGAAACCTTCCAGCTGACCAGAACCTACGAGAAACTAGAAGTCCGAAGAGCCACTATCTTATGTGACATTGCATTCCTACGCAACTGCCGAGACAAAAATGTGATCCCCACAAGCTTCCAACTGAAATTCCACTCAAAAACCCCATCCAGCGAAAGGATCCTGAAAAGAACAGAACTAGCCCTAATCAGAAGCGAACTACACAGGAAAAGATACCTACTAGATCAAACCAACAGAGACCTACTCACTCTCCACCTCAAACTCAGCAACAAAATCCACCCAACACTCTGGAACAAATCCAAGCAACTGGCCGCCTGGAGAGCTGAAACAGAGACCTCCCACAAGACAGACACACACACCAACAAACTCCACAAACTGGAAAAACGCCAGAAGCCCAACCCCCACACAACAGCCCATGAAACAAACAGTTCACAACATATCAGACAGGACACTCACCATCGCAGAGACCAAAGTCCTTTCCAAAGGATTCAACTTTGCAATCGCCCCCAGACACATCCCCACCGAAAACATCATATGCGGAGTGGAAGCCAGCCTAACCAAAATCAACCCAGATGAAGCCAACAAAATCAGACTCGAAGTCACCAATGTCCTCTGCTCCAGCAAACCACCCAGAAGCAATTTACACAAAGAAGAACAAAAAGCCCTCTCCAACCTGAGGAAAGACAACAACATAATCATTCTCCCAGCAGACAAAGGCAATGCCACAGTGGTGATGAACACATCCGACTACCAAGCCAAATTATCCAACCTACTACAAGACCCTGCTTACATACCTTTGAACACAGACCCCACCACCTACCTGCAAAAAAACCACCAAAGCCAAAATAAAAGCCTCTCCCTTAAGTGAAGAAATCAAGCCAAGCATCATCCCCAGAGAGAAATCATCCAGATGCCCCAAGCTCTACGGCCTCCCAAGATTCACAAAGAAGGAACACCTCTCAGACCCATAGTCAGCTCCATAGGCTCACCTCTACAAAACCTCGCCAAATTTCTTGCCAAACAACTCCAGCCCTATGCAGAAACCATCACTTCATACGTACAAAACTCGTTCCACTTCATAGAAATTATAAAGAAACAAGACCTACAACCCAATGACCTACTCGTGAGCTTCGATGTTGTTTCGCTCTTCACACAAGTGCCCATTCAAGAAGCCTTGACAGCTATCCACAACAAATACAAACCCCCAAACACATCCTAGATCTGACCAACCACTGCCTAACCAACACATACTTCATCCACAATGGACAAAGATACAAACAGATAGAAGGAGCACCCATGGGATCACCCTCTCACCGGTCATCGCAAACCTATATATGGAACACTTTGAAACCAACGCGTTACAGAAGTCCGAACATAAACCCAAACTCTGGCTCAGATATGTTGACGACACCTTTGTTATCTGGCCACACGAGAAAGATAAACTGAACAACTTCCTCACACATCTCAACAGCCTACACCCCCAAAATACAATTCACTATGGAAATAGAAGCCAACAACCAACTTCCCTTCCTGGACGTCCTAATCTACAAAAAACCCGACGGCTCCTTAGGACATACCATCTACCAGAAAAAACACATACAAACCGCTACTTAAATGCACAATCACACCACCACCCTGCACAGATCAACTCCGTAGCAAAAACCCTCATCTCCAGAACCAAACGCCCGCTGACAAAGACCACCTAAAAACTGAATTACACACTCTCTCGAATGTTTTAATTGCGAACGGATTCCAAAAAAACACCATCACCAAACTAATCCAAAAGGAAACACCCCCAAGAACCAAGAAACAGAAGAGAACAACGGCACCGCCCTCCTCCCTTACATCAAAGGCACCACAGACAAAATCAGCAAAATTCTCCACAAACACAATATCAAGACAGCCTTTTGCACCGACCAAAAAATAGCCAACATCTTAAGAAACCCCAAAGACAAGATTGAGCTAGAAAACCAAGGAGTCTACGAAATACCATGCAAAGTCTGTCCAGCCACATACATCGGACAAACAAACAGGAGAATAAGCGCACGCATCGCAGAACACAAGAACGCAGTCAAAAAAGAAGAAAAAATCTTCCTCTCTTCCAGCACATAAAAACAACAGGTCATGAAATTGACTTTGAAAGAACCAAACTCATCTCCAAAACTGAACACTTCAACAGTCGAATAATCATGGAAGCCATTGAAATAGAGAAACACCCAAACAACATGAATAAACGAGATGACACCTCCCGCTTGCCTGACATCTGGAAACTAGCCCTGGTCAACAGACGAGCCTCTGTCACAAAGACTGACACCAGGTCCAAAAGGACACAAGATGCCACCACCTTCCATCCACACCAAACACAAACCCAGACCCTTCCCACAGATGAAACGAAACCACCATCCAATAACAAAACCACGACTGCACCATCTACTGCGGCACCCCACTCCAGTCACCACATGGAGCACACTCACACACCCCAAAAAAACATTGGGAGACCACAGACACGTAGCCAGACCAAAATGAATTCACAAGACACAGGACCCCACTCCACCAAAGCCCAGGATACTGCCAGAACCTACCAGCCATCTAACCCACCAGCATGTAAACAGCCATCTAAACAGCCATCAGCAGTTAATCCCTTAACGATTGCCTCAGCCACACAGCAGATCACAAAAGAACAAAGGAACAAAGGAACCTACAATCAGCAACAGAGCAAGCAAACCACACACACCCCAGCAGTATTTATAGAAGGACTTCAACTGAGACCACACTTTGCTTCAAGAAGAAAGAAGCCAGAACACCAGCCTGAAGATGACGAGTGAGACCTCGTCGAAACGTAAATAAAACAACCAGATTTCTACACGGAAGAAACCCGAATCCACCTAACATGCATATATATATATGCATGTTAGGTGGATTCGGTTTCTTCCCGTGTAGAAATCTGGTTGTTCTTTGAAACTTGTTGTTCTTTGAAACAAAGAAACTGGTTGTTCTTTGAAACAAAGTCGAAACTTCCGGTTTAATGGCCGACTGCATAAGACGCTAGGGGAATCCCTCCGTGGGTCCCTAGAGCACACAGGGGGTTTAAAGAGTTTCGGGAAGACTCCCCGAACTCTAATAACCTCAGGGAGGTGCCCTGAGGGGTTGGGTATCGGCTGCGCTCTTTGCGGCTCTCCTCTCGCCCCGATCCGGAGGGGGAGAAGGATCGAGCCGCGAGCGCTCTTGCGACCGCTACCCCTGTGTTGCGAAGTCTCGATGTCTTAGCAGGAAGCCATTAACCTCCAAGGACTCTATTCGTTTCTATCGGAGGAGGAAGATCAGTGGAGGCTGTTAAACGGCTAACTTGAAGAAAGGATTATACCCGAAGAAACGAGAATTGACCTGATCATATCGGAATCTGTTTGGAGTGTGGTGGAAATTAAGCCATAACTCTCCTTCGTGATTCAAGCTGAGCCGTGCGGTGAGGGTTGAGAGATACCCCTTCATTTACGAAGTGAGTTTGAACTATTATTATCTACATTGAAGTGGTGAGAAATACGGGACTTGGGGAGTCTTGACCGGAATCTGCAATTCAGAGCTGGTGTTTGTAGTCACCCCCTTTTTTTTGCGAATAGGACTGAGTGAGCAAAGAAGAACGCAAGGGGGGGTGGAGGGGGCAGCTTTTTTTTTTTTTTTCCGAATACATTTCAAAGGACAGCGGTGCTTGGTTACTTCCCCCTGTGGAGCTTATATTACTTGATTTTTACATTTCCAAAGACTTTGGAGAACTGACTTTTGGAGCAACCTCCCCCTTCTTTTTTCCTTTTCTGAAAGGATTAAATATCTAAGAAGAATCTGGGAGATAGACAAAGAAGAAAATCTGTTTGGTTTTATATCCCAAAAGACCCTCATTAGAGCTGGCGTTTTGAGTTACCCCCCTCTTTTCTTGGGGGAGGGTGTTATCTTCGTCAATTTGGATCTCTCAGTGCTCTGTTTCACACTCTGTTTCACACTTTTGGGGGTGTTTTTGTGAGTAACTTTGGAGTAACTTTGGAGATACTGCCATTTGATTTTTGAACTAGTAAGAACTTTACCTTCAGAGAATTTTACCTTCAGAGGCTTCCGTGAATAGGGGTCTTTATTTTCTTCATTTTTTCCTATCTGTGTGGAACTAGGCTCTTGGAAGACAGCTGAAGGCACTTTTTCTTTTTTCTTTTTTAATTCTTTCCCCTAATTTTTAATTATTAAGGGCTTTTTGGATCCCTCCTTGGGTATCTGGCTGCTGCGGAATTGAAATTAAGTCATTATCTGTTGTTTTTTTGAAGCTGGAAGGTCGCGCTGTAGCCAAAACAACATCATGTTGCAGCTGTGAAAGTGACTAGAAAGTTCATCTCCTAGGTTGGAGTGCCATCTGGTGGCATCTGGTGGATTATAAAAATTAATGTGTCTGACACTGCCTAAGAAATTCATTTTTTATGCTGGAGCGCCATCTAGTGGATTTTGAAAATTATTGCATGTAAAATTTAATTTGAACGCTGTTTGGGGTGGGAAAATGCTTGTTTATGTAGAAAAACTCACAAAATTTGATATATAGTTATTAATTTGATATGTGGGTAATTTAAAGCCAGAAAGGACAAAAGGAAGTCAGATTAAGTAAATTGAGTATTATTGATGGTAAATAGGTGATTATTAACTATTGGAGTATTAATTGGTTAAATTTGACTGGTTGAAGTTTATTATTATTTACTGATTGAATCAATTTGAATTAATGTCAATTTGTGATTAAATTTATGAAAATTGTGCTCCATTGGAATAGAAGCTAATTAATTAAGATGGCAGAGAAAAAAAGATGACACCTCTAACACAGAGGAGGGACTCCAGAGAGGAGGGCAAAGAATGGGAAGGATTAATGATACACATAAGGAGAGAATTTGAAAAAAGTGAAGAAAGTATGGTCAGGAAATTATCAGAACTAAAGGAAGATATGCAGAAACAAATTAAAGAGGCAGTTGGAGAACTATCAGCTCAAGTGAAGGATTTAACGGTGAAAACAAAGAGCATGGAAAACAAAGTGAAGAAAGTGCAGACAGAGGTTAAACAATGTAGAGAAGAAACAGAGAGGAATAAAGCAGGTGTGACAGAATTAAAGATGACACAAACGAAATTGGCTGAGGATCTGGCTTTTCTTGAAATGAGGCAACGGCAACAGAATCTTCGTTTTCGCTTGATACCATGGGAGGAAGGAGAAGATATTAAGTCCAAAGTAATAACTGAACTTGCGAAGTGGCTTGGGTGGCAAGA
Source organism: Phrynocephalus forsythii (assembly GCA_029282475.1). NCBI lineage: Eukaryota > Metazoa > Chordata > Lepidosauria > Squamata > Agamidae > Phrynocephalus > Phrynocephalus forsythii. The sequence continues at coordinate 12,647,779 of JAPFRF010000024.1, forward strand.
AGAAGAAGTAGCTGGTGCAATCTCCCAAGTGTTTAGGATAACAGTTAGAGCAAAGAAATTGAGAGCGAAGAAGACACCAGGGGATGTTATTGTGTCAATGACATCTATGGACGTGAGAGATAGAATTCTGAAACATAGTTATGACAACAGATTTGTGATTGAAGGACAACAGATCCTGATATATAAGGAGATCCCTCTTTATTTTTTGAGAAGAAGAGGAAGTTATAAACCTCTGGCAGAAACATTGAGAAGAAACAGTTTGAGATTCCGCTGGGAGTTTCCGGAAGGTCTATCCTTTATCTACAAAACGAAGAGGTTTAAAATAACATCTGAGTCGGAGATAGGTAAATTTATAAGAAAATATGGAGAAGAACTTGGGTACAGGAAACCATTGAAGGGGGGATAGACTGCCTGAGGAGAAGGTGGACCAAGGTCTAAGAAGAGGTGAGGGCGAAGAAGAGGAAGAGGGAGAAGAAGAGGAGTTAGATCTCTCGGATGAAGAGGAAGGCAAAGCTGACTTAGCTATGGCCAATATCTGAATAGAGATTGATAAAAATATATTTAATCTGAAATTTGCAATGGTGCTGAGAGTATTAACATGGAATGTTAATGGTCTGAATGAAAAGACCAAGAGAAACAGGATCACACATTTATTGAAGAAAGAAAACTTAGACCTTATTTGTCTGCAAGAAACACATGTTGCAATGAAACACATGAAGATTCTAAAAACAAAATTCTGGGACAAGAATTTGTATCATCTGATAAATTGAAGAAAAGAGGAGTTGTGATATATGCAAAACACAAACTAGAACCTAAGTTGATAATGAAAGATGAAGAGGGAAGATTTTTGATGGTGCAAATTACTTGGCAATCTGAAAAATTTTCATCGTAGGAATTTATGCGCCAAATGAAAGGAAATCAGAATTTTACAGAGATTTAGAACAAAGACTGCTAGATTATATGGACGAAAAACTCTTCTTGATGGGAGATTGTAATGGAGTAATGATGCCGGATTTGGATAGATCCCAGAAAAAGAAAGGCTCAGAAGGGAAATTACCAAAATCCTTTTTGACTTAGTCGAAAATTTTGGATGGACGGACATTTGGAGATTGAGACACCCAATGGAGAAACAGTTTACCTTTTTTCTGAACCAAACCGGAGTTGGGGAAGAATCGATTACATATTTGTTCCTAATGACACTTCACACAGAGTGACGAAAAGTGGAAATTCTACCTAAAACGATCTCAGATCATAATGCAATTGTGATGGAAGTTAAAACAAAATTGCAAGGATTATACCGCTGGAGATTGAATGAAAGCTTATTGGATGAGACAGAGACTTTGCAAATAGCGAAAAAAACTTTTAGAGACTATTTGGAAAATAATTGGAGAAGAGAAACACCAATAAACTCTGTATGGGATGCGAGTAAAGCTGTCATGCGAGGTCTCTTTATTCAAAGAAATTCATATCAGAAGAAACAGAAAGAAAAAAAGAAATATGAGATCCTAAAAGAAATGGCGGAGACAGAGGGAAAATTGGTGGAAAAACCAAAGGAACAGAAATGGATTCAAAAATTAAAGATGCTCCAAACCCAGTTGTCAATGGTTATCAATCAAGAAATTGAATGGAAGGTTAAGATGATGAGACAAAGAAACTTTGAATTGGCAAATAAAGTAGGGAAACTGTTGGCCTGGCAACTTAAATGGAAGCAAAAACAAAAGGTGGTGAACAAATTAGTAATAGATAAGAAATTAGTGGAAGACCCAAGAGAAATTATAAAGGTGTTTCGGAATTTCTATAGCGATTTATATATGAAGAAAAAAGAGGATCCGGAACAGATTGATAGATATTTAAGAGAAAATGGATTGGGGAAAATTTCAACAAGCCAATTGTCGAATGTTTTAATTGCGAACGGATTCCAAAAAAACACCATCACCAAACTAATCCAAAGGGAAACACCCCCCAAGAACCAAGAAACAGAAGAGAACAACGGCACCGCCCTCCTCCCTTACATCAAAGGCACCACAGACAAAATCAGCAAAATTCTCCACAAACACAATATCAAGACAGCCTTTTGCACCGACCAAAAAATAGCCAACATTTTAAGAAACCCCAAAGACAAGATTGAGCTAGAAAACCAAGGAGTCTACGAAATACCATGCAAAGTCTGTCCAGCCACATACATCGGACAGACAAACAGGAGAATAAGCGCACGCATCGCAGAACACAAGAACGCAGTCAAAAAAGAAGAAAAATCTTCCTCTCTCTTCCTCTCTCTTCCAGCACATAAAAACAACAGGTCATGAAATTGACTTTGAAAGAACCAAACTCATCTCCAAAACTGAACACTTCAACAGTCGAATAATCATGGAAGCCATTGAAATAGAGAAACACCCAAACAACATGAATAAACGTGATGACACCTCCCGCTTGCCTGACATCTGGAAACTAGCCCTGGTCAACAGACGAGCCTCTGTCACAAAGACTGACACCAGGTCCAAAAGGACACAAGATGCCACCACCTTCCATCCACACCAAACACAAACCCAGACCCTTCCCACAGATGAAACGAAACCACCATCCAATAACAAAACCACGACTGCACCATCTACTGCGGCACCCCACTCCAGTCACCACATGGAGCACACTCACACACCCCAAAAACATTGGGAGACCACAGACACGTAGCCAGACCAAAATGAATTCACAAGACACAGGACCCCACTCCACCAAAGCCCAGGATACTGCCAGAACCTACCAGCCATCTAACCCACCAGCATCTAAACAGGCATCTAAACAGCCACCAGCAGTTAATCCCTTTAACGATCGTCTCAGCCACACAGCAGATCACAAAAGAACAAAGGAACAAAGGAACCTACAATCAGCAACAGAGCAAGCAAACCACACACCCCCAGCAGTATTTATAGAAGGACTTCAACTGAGACCACACTTTGCTTCAAGAAGAAAGAAGCCAGAACACCAGCCTGAAGATGACGAGTGAGACCTCGTCAAACGTCGCCAGAACAACCAGATTTCTACACGGGAAGAAACCCGAATCCACCCTAACATGCATACCTATACCCGTGAAAATCTATTTAAAACAAAATATATATATATATATATATATATATATATATATATATATATATATATATATATATATATATATATATATATATATATATATATATATATATATATATATATATATATATATTTTTCACCAAACAACTCTCATTATCAAGAGAGTTTTCCTAATAACATGGCAAAGTTCTCAACAAGCCTTAATTTTCTGAATTTCAGAAAAATACATGAAAGTTAAAACAAAATACAGTGGTACCTTGTATAAAGGAACTAATTCATTCCAAATGAAATTATGTTAAGCAAATTTTCCTTTATACTAATTTCTCATGGGAATGCACTAAAAACAAAGTGAGCCCATTTTTATGTTGTACAAATTCTATGCTACACCAACTGTTTGTTATGCAAGGGTCATAGAATCATAGAATCATAGAGTTGGAAGAGACCTCATGGGCCATCTAGTCCAACCTCCTGCCATGCAGGAACCCCCTCACAATATTTCCGACAGATGGCCATCCAGCCTCTGCTTAAAAACCTCCAAGGAAGGAGACTCCACCACCCTCCTTTGTGGCAGCCTATTATTCCACTGCCGAACAGCTCTAACTGTCATGAAGTTCTTCCGAATGTTCAAATGGAATCTCTTTTTCCTGTAGTTTGAAACCATTGCCCCGAGTCCTAGTCTCTGAAGCCATGGAAAACAAACCTGTTCCCTCTTCAATATGCCATCCTTTCAAATATTTAAACATAGCTATCTCTCAGTCTTCTTTTTGAAAGGCTAAACATTCCCAGTTCCCTAAGCCGTTCCTCATAAGACATTTCCTCCAGACCCTCAACCATCCTGGTTGCCCTCCTCTGCTGGCTCATGTTCAATTTGTGGTCCACCAAGACTCCCAAATCCCTTTCACAGGTACTATTCTCTAGTCGAGTGTCCCCCATCCTATATCTGTGCACTTCATTCTTTTATTTTTCTGCTTGAGTTGGAGAGCAGAGCTATTTAATATTATCATATTCTCTGTGGGAGACACACTTGCATATCCTAACATCAGAATACACACAACAAACTATTATTTGTTTGTTTGTGGGTTTTTTTCTTAGCACATTAAAACATTCAATTATATTTCTAATCTTATAAACAAATTTTCAAAATTCACTCACTCATTTTGATCTCAACTTCTCATATAACTCCAAGTTACACACACTTATAATATTTAATCTTAATTCCTACCTATTGAGGCAGTTTCAATCATCCTATCTCATTTATCTTGTCCCCAAAACTAGACCAATGTGTTTCGTAGGCAACTTACATAGCTCTGAATGATGTCTACATCCATCTACAGAAACCATCATTGGTCTTTCCAAATTTCCTGAACTGTAAAGGTTTCAAATTTTCACAACAGAGCATAGTATTGTCACACACTGACAGTAGGGGCAAGCAAAAAGCCCTGCCTACCAAAACACCTGAACCAAAATATTAGGGACATTAATGCATACCTTTGAAGTCTATATCTGTCCTGCTCAGTTGCAGAACTAAACCAGACAGTTATAGAGAAACAGACGCTAGATTCAATAACACCTCTACAGAACTAAATCAACAGTTCCCCTAGCAATCCAAACATTCTTTGCTGTATTTTCTTAATAATACTTTTAATATCAGACAACCATTTACAATCTTAAGATATAATAGTACCCAAAATTTTAAAGGACTCCACTCTTAACACTATAAAACTAGTTATTACTTTCCTTCAGCATGGAGAGGGGGTTTATCGTGACCACTCCAGTAATACTTTTAAGAGTTTTCCACATATTTACTGATTCATTTGTTGAAAACTGGTTCTTACCTCTCCGCAGTTCCTTTTTGCTTATCTAATTTTTCTGGTCACTGCACATTCCTGCAATCTTAGAACATTCACAGAGACACAACACAAAACAGACAGCGCTCATGATATTAAGCGCTTATAACTTTACTTAGATTGTTTCAAAGGATCCATTTCACCGAGCATTTTGTTGGTGTTTTTCTCAACCCTTAATAAGGAGAGAAAACCTCCGGAATTCAAACCTACAGAATTGTACTAAAACTTTTCTTCTTGACGTCTCTCTACCTTACTGCAAGCAAGGTAAAAACCTTTCTGCAGTTAAAATTCCATTCGGCCCGGGGTCGTCACCTCACAAAGGCCCTTAATGAATGGATAGAGTCCTCTCTGACTCTAGGTCCCAAGGAAGGTTTTCGTGGGCCTGGCATACTCTTCAGTGCCCCCCTTTCCTGACCTTATTCACAAATATGACTAGTCCACTCACCAATCAGGAGGCTTAAGCCTCACTTTTCCAGAACCTGAAAAACCTGTTCCAGGGCTGGACGTTCCGGTTACACAAGCAGGCCTAGGGAGTGTCACATTCAAAAGATGAATGGTGCCAGCATTAACCGTCTCTAGATCTGCTTCACCGTCCTTGTTCCCAGCCACATGAAAATATATGAATTGATAGGATCACATAGACTTTGTGCTTCTAACTACTTATAACCTCACGTGTTTACATTGCCACTATGTTTTCAACGTTAGTTTCCATCACTCATAACTTTACATGGAACTTTACTCCCCTTTAACTGCTCCAGTTCTCCTGTAGGTTTAATGAAATGTTGTCTATTAATTGAGTTGTCTACTAATTGAGATGTCCCTCAATTCCTGTTCTCATTACTTGAACATGTCTTGATTATACTGGCCTGTAATCTATCCCTCATTCTAACCCTTGGGTCCTTTTCCAAGGAGAAAGGTGGATTAAAAATACTCTTAAAATAAATAAATAAATAAATCTTTAAAGAATCTATCTGAACTAAGTAAACCACCCCCTAGAGCTGGATGCCATGAATGCAAGTGTGAGTCTCCATCTAAGAAGAGATCAGGAGAGGAAAACAGTGACTTCTTAACTGTAAAAATCCACTCACTCGCTAGAGAGAAGGTGCAGAAAAAAGCAAAGAACAAAAAGACAGAACAGGGTGATGGGCAGATAAACCCCCCACTGCATTCTGGGACACTATTGAGATCCATATTCTGACAAAGGCAATCCCTCCTGCCCTGGAGGGGGAAGGACTATGAAGGACTACAAATTAATTTTATATATTTTGAATATTTTTAACCCACCTTTCTCCTTATACAAGGACCCAACATGGCTTATTAAAAAAGGAACAATATACAGTCCAGAACATTTAAGACATATTCAAGTTGTCCTTCCTTACAGACACTCCCCTTACCCCCTTTCTTTCCCACCATATTCCTGGAAAATCATTTTCCCAGAAATGTCCCACATTTCAGACCAACGGCTGGGCTCCAGTCAGCCTCCAGGTGGCCCTAACCCCCTAACCCACACCCCATCAGCCGTCCAGACCAGTATACAGTGGTACCTCAACTTACGAATTTATTCCATTCCAAATGCACGCTCTTAAGTCGAACTACTCTTAAGTCAGGGAACCTATCAAAAAATAAAAAAAATAAGTTGAAAAAATGAAAAATAATTGTAAGTCGAGTAGACCATATCTAAAATTTGTAAGGCAGCAGTTAAAACACTGAAAGTTTTCCCTCTTAAGTCAAATTGCTCTTAAGTCGAGCTGCTCTTAAGCCGGGATACCACTGTACTGTACAGTAGGACCCCCGTATCCACTGATTCATTATCCACTGATTCAGTTATCCATGGATGGCAGAGGAAAAAAATTAAATAAATAATTCAGCAGCCGCAATTGTAAAACAGCAGCCATAAAGCAAGCTACTGTCATAAAACAGCAGCCGCAAAACAAGCTACTCTCACAAAACAGCAGCTTTAGGGTTTTTTTGGCGTTCTCTTATCCACTGTTTTCATTATCCACAGGAAGGTCTGGAACCAAACCCCAGCAGATATTGGGGTCCTACTGTATATATTCCCTAGAAAGCCGAGACACCTAGGTCACAATGAGCATTTTGAAGCCACTGCAAGGGATCCTGGGAACTCTGTATGCCAATGAGGCTCCACCCCTTAGTACTAGGACCCAGGTGCCAGCGCCCACCTCCCTGGAGCCCCCAGTGGCTGCACTGGTGGACACAGGGTAAAACTTGACAGCTATGCTTTCCTATCGGATTCAGAGAGGGTAGCTGTGTTAGTTTTTTCAAGAATTTTAGGCAAAAATTGTCAGCAGATTTAAGGGGGCAACAAATATATAATATAACATTTACTTGTGCTTGGCACAAAGTAGTGCAGCAGTAACGTAGATAAAATGTCAGTATTGATATAAAGGGTTTGCAGAGTTAGTCTATCAGAAAGACAATGACAATGAATAGAGTAAAAACTCATATATTCATATATACATCAAAATATACACAGCATAACAACCAAGCATTATATACAATATAGCAAACAGACAAACAGAGTGTGGGGTGAACAGTCCCCAAGTTACAAATGACAAGCTAGTGCCTTTTATACTATTCAGCACTCATAAGATCTGATGCAATCACTAATTAACAATCTGATGCAATCTGATCTATCCATTACAAATCATGATGTTACAATCAGTTCCACCTGCACTTCATCACTTAACATGCCCGTGATTACTAGTCTCTAACACTTGTGGATTCACATCATGACACTGCAGAATCTAACTGCCTCCATTTTACAATTCTCTTTACACATTCTGTTAAATATACATAACATATGTTTTATCACCTTTTACATATCTTGACAAAAATCAAAGAAAAACAAAACAAAACAAAATACACAAAACATGTGGCACCTTAAAGACGAACTTTCTGAAGAAGTGGACTGTAGTCCACGAAATGTTACATGGAAATATGAATTCAAAAAGAGATTAGGTAATACCTTTATTGATCACTACTAAGACAAAAAAAAAGTAAGCTAAGCTTTCCATACCAATTTGCAATCTTTATCAAAGCATTGTTCCAGAAATGCAGTCTTGATAGATGGTGTTGTCTATCAGGCGCTGAGCATCTTTTTGGTGAGATGGAAAACACCTCATGATGGTATCAGGAAGGAGGCTGGTGTTGAAAGCAGCTTCCAAGTCCCAAATACGGTTTAACACACAAACAAAGCAGCATAGACCTTGATCTTAGTCTTTAAGGAGCTACATGTTTTGTGTACAGGTACTGTAGTTTGCTTTGTTTTGTTTTTCCTTGATTTCTTCCGATCGGATGTTTTTTTCTTTATATCCCAAACCAGGCAGAAGCAGAGAGAGCTTGAAAACACATCCACACACCATAGCTTATCTGATATTAGGCAACAGCGCAGAAACAACGAGAAGTTCGCAGGAAAAGCAGCGGAGGCTGAATTGCAACCCTTTGCAAGCAAGACCAAAAGAAACGGGAGAAAAAGAAGAGAGAAGAAGAGGGGACCAAGCAGATCTCAGCAGGGAGGAGGGAGGACGAGCCTGGGAATCTCCGCCAGGGAGAAAAGAGGACGAGCCTGGGAAGAAGAAAGGATGCCTTTGCTAGGAACGAGTTGACCCCCCCCAACAGTTCCGTTCCCCCTCCTGGGAAAGTAACGCCCGTTCCTTTTAGGCCAACCCTCCCGCCCAGGCTCTCATGGCAGGGGGCATGGCGGGCAAACACGTCGCCCACAGGCTGGGGGGGGCTGGCAAATGTTTTCCTTCCTACCTCCCCCCTCCCTACCTCCACTACACCGCCCATTATCCCCAGCCAGCAAAACCACAGGGTTTTTGTAGTCCAAATATATATATATGCTCCGGTGATTCTCCCATCAGAAAACTTGGGAGGACGGATATATACATATAGTCTTACCATCCGATCTCGGCATGGGAGTTGTAGTCCAGAAGAAAAGGCGTACTTCTTCCTCCCCCCAATTCAGATGCAGGAAAAAAAAAAGAGAGGGAGGAGGTGGAGGACTATTTTTTTTCCGCCTCCCGCTATTTCCTTCCTCTCTAGGAATCTGGCCGAGCTCGGCTGCTTTTAACCCTCTCCCAGCCAAGCGCCCGGAGCCTCCTTCCCAGGAGGTCGAAAGAAAGGATCATGGCGTTGCTTCCGCCCCCAACCCTTCCCGGAATTCATCGTTTCTGACCCTCCTTTGCAAGCAGCCAGAGACTTCCCCCTTTCCATTTCCCGCGGGCTCTGCGGGGGTCTTTGGGGTTTGCATGGTGTGTGTTTTTTCTTTAGGAGAGGAAGGAAAGCCCTTGCAGGCTCCGAGGAAGCAATTGGGGGAGGCAATGGAGGAGGCGTCCAGGTGGGAGGGGGTGCCAGGGAGAAGAAGCCGGCCCTGGCCTCCGAGGTGAGTCTCCTCGGGTGTCAGCTAAGAATATGGAAGATAGAGGCGGGCAGCACCAGTTCTTAAGCGAAATTGGAAAAAGATCACGTCTCCCATCATCCGCTTTGCTGGCTGATTCGGAGTGGATGTGACTTAAAATATACTTGAGATTCAGTTTTTCCTGACTTAAAATATACTTGAGATTCAGACACTGACCCCTTAAAATCCGTCAAGTGATGGTAGAAGCACCAGGATGTCAGAAAATATAGAACATGGAGAAAGGTAGGATACTTGGATGTCATAAGTAAAGCTGGAAGAGACTTCAAGGGCCATCTAGTCCAACCCCATGTTATGATGGAACCCCCAACACAGTGCTCCAGACAGATGGCCATCCAGCCTCTGCTTGAAAACCTCCAAAGAAGGAGACTCCACCACCCTCCTTTGGGGCAGCATCTTCCACTGCCAAACAGCTCTAACTGTCATGAAGTTCTTCCTAATGTTCAAATGGAATCTCTTTTCCTGTAGTTTGAAACCATTGCCCCGAGTCCTAGTCTCTGAAGCCATGGAAAACAAACCTGTTCCCTCTTCAATATGACATCCTTTCAAATATTTAAACATAGCTATCATATCTCCTCTCATCCTTCTTTTTGTAAGGCTAAACTTTCCCAGCTCCCTAAGCGGTTCCGATGAAGCTGTTTGGATGAACAGCGAAATGTTTCTATCTCTCAAAAAAGAAGTCCAGTGGCCATGACTCAACTTCCAGATATACTCACCTGGATGACTGAGAATCTTCACAGACATATCCTCATAAGACATTTCCTCCAGACCCTCAACCATCCTGGTTGCCCTCCTCTGCACCCGCTCGAGGTTGTCAACATCCTTTTTAAATTGAGGTGCACAGAACTGGACACAGAACTCCAGGTGGGATATGACCAGAGCAGAATAGAGTAGGACTATCACTTCACTTGATCTAGACACCATGGTTCTGTTGATGCAACCAAGAATCACATTGGCTTTCGTGGCCGCCGCATCACACTGCTGACTCATATTCAATTTGTGGTCCACCAAGACTCCCAGATCCCTTTCTCAGGTACTATTTTCCAGCCAGGTGTCTCCCATCCTATATCTGTGCAATTCATTCTTTTCACCTAGATGCAGCATCCTACATTTCCCTCCGTTGAAATCCATCCCATTAGCTTTGGCCCAAGGAGCTGTTAAGACTAAATTGGTAAGACTCTAAACTGTCAAGGAGCAGTTAAGAAAACTATAAATCCCATGTAAAAATGTATGGTAGACGATCTAAAAGTTATGAGGAATGGGTACTAATCATTGATAACATAGTGTCAATGTAAGCAGACAAGGAGAGACATAAACACAATTATAGGTGGTTATAAACACAAGGAGAGATATAAACATAAAAGTTATAACTGGTTATAAACACAAAGTCGGTGTAGCCACCTATTGTAGATTCATTTAAAAGACACAAACTGTACTAGGTTGTCCATCATTCAGGGAAAACCTGGCTGAAGAGGAAGGTCTTTGCCTGTTTCCTGAAGGACAACAGAGATGGGTCAGTCCTGGCCTCCAGTGGGAAGGAGTTCCAGAGTCTGGGCGCAGCAGCCGAGAAGGCCCTTTCATAGGTTCCCACCAGACATACTTGTGAGGGTGGCGGGATGGAGAGAAAGGCCTCTCCTGATGACTTAACCACCTGAGCCGTTTCATAGTGTGAGGTTTGATCTTTGAGGTAGCTAGGACCCAGCCATACAGTGCTTTGTAGGTTATGGTCAGAACTTTGAATTTACATCCCTCACCAATCAACAACACTCTTTACGACACATATAACACTACTAGAGCCATCCCGCCATGCCCCCCATACTCCTTTCACATGTTCCTTATCAATGTCCTTGAACATTTAACACAGACCTTTATTTCACAAAGCACAATAAGGCACAGATACATGGCATACAGAGGAATCAGCATGCTGTCACTTTGGATCACTTGATTTTGTTAGTTTTATTAAGTCCTTTCCTCAACATAAGAGAAGAATTTTATTTTGTCATTATTATCTTTTTGGAAAGAGGCACCAGGGCTTGGAAATATTACTGGCCACAATGCTTCGCTGGGAGATCCATTGAGCCAAACAGTTCACACCCCCAAGCTGTGGTGTGTACAGTAGGACCCCCATATCCACTGATTCATTATCCACTGATTCAGTTATCCACGGCTGGCAAAGGAAAAAAATTAAATAAACAATTCAGTAGCTGCAAAGCAATTACTGTCACAAACAGCAGCCGTAAAGCAAGCGACTGTCACAAAACAGCAGTTTTGGGGATTCTGGGGTATTCTCTCTTATCCATGGTTTTCCCAGCGGATACCGGGGTCCTACTGTATTTTGGCCTAGGAATGAGGAGGACTGGTGAATGCCATGGATCACCGGTTTGAGAAGTGGGCAGAAAGAAGGAGGGAGATCCTAAGACCATTGCAGATAGGAGGGCTGTCGAGGCTGAAAGAGCAGCTTTATTCCTAGGAGCAGAAGGTTTCCTGGGAGCAGAGACCGGTAGCTTTGGTTAACCAGAGGTTGCAGAGTGTGAGAAGGAGAGGACGGAAGAGACAGTGGTGGGTCCGTCCGCAAGCAGCAGCCAGGGATGGATCAAAGAAAAGGAAAGAGAAGATCAGAAAACAGGAGATCCCCAGGAAATTGTTCTTTGAGAATAAGAGTGTGGAAGAGAAACAACAGGAAATGGATATGCAGGGAAAAGACAAGCTGACTGTAATTCAGGAAGGATTTATGGCTGTGATAAAAGAGGCTATGACTTGGGACCTGATAAAAGGGGAGTTAAAAGAGATAGCCAAGGATATTAGGAACAAATCCACACAGACAGAAAGAGGTGTAGAAGGGGGGGAACAGGTGAAAGAGGAAGGAGTGCAAGTAGAAGAATGGAAATGCAGGGGTAGAAATGTCTGGGTGCAGGCGAATATCAAAGGGTATTTGTACACGACCCCTAAACTCCGCAGCAAATGGCTGCTAGCTCCAGAGCTTACAATTGTTTCCCCACCAGCTCCGGAGTTTGCAGGAAATTAAGTGCGACCACGCCCACCTAAGCGCGTCGCAGCGCAGTTTTCTTGTACCTGCTCTAGGAGGGTGAAAATCCCCAGGTCCGGATTTAATCTGGTGAGTGCGGGGCTCTCCTCGCTTCTGTTTGGTTTTTTTGCCTCCCGCCCCTTTAAGAGAAGGGGCGGGAGGCAAAAAACCAAACAAACAGAAGAGAAGGAATCAGGACAATGAAGGGGGCTTTGGAGGTGAGCCTGCATTTTTTCCTCTCTTTCTTCCTCCCTCCCCTCACGCAGACAGGAGCAAGGAAGTGCGGAGGGGTGGGGACGCAGGAAGAGCAACGAACCCCCAAGATTCCTGGTCCGAATTTAAGTGGCCAGCGGATCTTAGGGGTCGTGTGAAAAGGCTCAAAGTGAAGAAAGATATTAGAACAGTGGAAATACAGGCGGGACAAATAGATGATAGATTTGTAGTAGAGAAGAGATGGCATGTCAGGATACAAGTGAAGATGGATAGAGAGAAGTCAGGTAAGGACATCGGCATTCAAACAGAGGGTTGCGCAAGCAGAGTTTTGTTTAAGGAGATAGGAGTGCAGGTGGGATGGCACGAGACAGGGGGGAAAGTAGGAAAGGGCGTTGGCAGGGAGCGCGCGACACAAATGGTTACGGGAGTGATGTTAGTGGATCCTTGGGTGGGGCTGGATCCAACCGTACACAGCAATCCACAAGCAGATGGGAAGTTAATGAAAGAAAATATCTGTATTACTGGTAACTCTGTTAATCCAAGTTTTGATATCCCCGACCGTATTGACCCCCATTTTCAAAACTCAAGAAAACAAAGTACAGAAAGCGAACTTGAATAACTTGTTTAATAAAAATTTATTGAGTTTACAAGAAGCGAAGATGTACGTCTCTGATTCTTCCGCCGAACCGTTAATAGATATGTTTGAACCCTTACACAGGGGAAAGGGCTAGAAGGGAAATCTGTGAAGATTCTCAGTCCTCCAGGTGAGTTTATCTGGAACTTGAGTCATGGCAACTGGACTTTTTCTTGAGAGAGAGAAACGTTTCGCTGCTCATCCAAACAGCTTTGTCAGTCTGAATACAGCTAGCGCGAGACCTCCATCTTATAGTCAGCTTTGAAGGGGGAGCAGAGCTATGGTGGTGTCCGGTGACAGGGAACGTCTCTTTCAAGCCGCTTTCTTCTCACACGTCTCAGGGTCTTCTACGTAACCCACTCTCCTTTTCTTCAATATCCTACTTGTTTAACCACGTTAACCACTGTTTAACAGTCTAACCACTGAGACCGGAGGCCCAAACACTGTACGTTGAGGAATACTGTCCAATGGCTCCCGCATGGCACCATAACACCCCACTGGGGAGGAAAGGGAAATTTAAAATGCCTCTGCCTCCTCCCTCCTCGCTTGTTCCTTTGCTGGCTTTTTGTTTTCGAGGAGTTGTCTGAGTTGTGCCAGCAAATTTGCTGTCACTGTGGAGTGGGTAATGTTTTCACTTTTGTCTGTTCGTTTTTAAGGTTATGCTTTGAGGGATGGGTTTGTTTTTTAATGTGACTATTTTTATTTGGGCTTTGTTGGTTGGGTATTTTATTGGGATTAAATAAGACCTCCCTCCCCCGCCAATGTATTCACTGCTTATATAAGCCTGTTCCCTGCTTCCAAGCATTTTTTTAAAAAAGCATATTTTAAAACTCAACCCCCCGAAAAACATATTTAAAAAAAAACTAAAAACGTATCCAACCAACAAAGCATGTTTTTAAAAAACCCACTAAAATACCCAAGCAACGAGGCATATTTAAATATATAGTAACTAAACAAAAACACACCCACCCCACAAAGCATAACCTTAAAAACAAACAAACTCAACAAGAGCAGGAGGAAAGAGAGGGGGCAGAACTAGACAAGGAAGAGGGGGGGGACCCCAGTACATGAACACAAGTGACACTGATAACAACAACAAATACCCGGCAAGAGGCAAGGCAACTCGTGACAAATCTATAAAATTATGTTTCAGGCTTTTCTGCTTCTGAGGTGCCTCTTTCAAACTCCTCCTGCTTCGGGTATTTCTCCTCTTTATTTTATTATTATTGTCCTTTTAATTTCTATTAAATTGCGGATTTCCTGTGCTTTTTATGTGAACCGCCCAGAGTTCCCTCTGGGAAACTGGCGCGGTATATAAATATAAAAATAAATAAATAAATAAATTCTAAAGGGCTAAATCCTTGGCCTATTGAGACCTTCCCTCCCAAAGAGCTTCACGGGGGGGGGGGATGGCCCTTACCTCCTCCTCTTCCTCCCTCCCAGTGCACTTCTGCCCAGGAGAGGGTAGGTGGTGCTTTAATACAGGGCCTCCCCTGCAGCACTTCTGCCTTTCGTACAATGACTTTTAGGTATCTCAAACTCTGTTACCCATCTACATATAAGCACGTTGAAAACCTTGAACAGCTCCAGAAGAGGCCAACCAGGATGGTTAAAAATCTGGAAGAAATGTCTTATGAGGAGTGGCTTGGGAAGCTGGGAATGTTAAGCCTTACAAAGAGAAGGCTGACAGAGGATATGATAACTATGTTTAAATATTTGAAGGAATGTCATATTGAAGAGGGAACAGGTTTGTTTTCCATGGCTTCAGAGACTGGGACGCGGGGCAATGGTTTCAAACTACAGGAGGAGACATTCAGTTTGAACGTCCTGACAGAGGTGTTCAGCGGTGAAATATGCTGCCATAATGGAGGGTGGTGGTGTCTCCTCCTTTGGAGGTTTTTAAGCAGAGGCTGGATGGCCATCTGTCGGGAGTCTTGTGATGGGGGTTCCTGCATATGATTCTATGGAAAAGATTTTGTAAAGTTTATGTTCACTACATACACAAGTACAGAAA
Source organism: Phrynocephalus forsythii (assembly GCA_029282475.1). Classification (NCBI taxonomy): domain Eukaryota; kingdom Metazoa; phylum Chordata; class Lepidosauria; order Squamata; family Agamidae; genus Phrynocephalus; species Phrynocephalus forsythii. The sequence continues at coordinate 12,663,034 of JAPFRF010000024.1, forward strand.
CAGCACTGAATTAAATCCAATCAAAGCCATTCCAGAGGACGACCAAAAAGGTGGGAGGGGATGAAATGAGAACAGAGAGAAAAGGGTGTACCCACCAGATCACCTCAGGAAGGAGTCCTGCCAGGAGGAGAAAGGAAGGCTTCCGCTCTGCCAGGGTGTGTTCTCTCCCCAAACATTTCCCACACTCTGGGCATTTGGAAGGCTTCTTCCCTGTTAGGACTATGTCTTTTATTTATTTATTTATTTGCTGGGGGGCAATGTGTAGCCTGCACACTGTAATTAAAAATTGTAAATAAATACAAAGTGTTCTGCTTATATACCGCCCAGAGACTACTTAAAGTGGTATTGGGTGGTATATAAGCAGAACACTTTGTATTTATTTATTTATTTATTTATTTATTTTAGAGTATTTTTACCCCACTTTTCTCCTTGGAAAAGGACCCAAGGCAGCTTACAGTAATGAGGGATAATATACAATCCAATACAATTAAGACATCTTCAAGTATTTGAGAACAAGGAATTGAGGGACATCTTACAGCATTAATAGAGAAATATTACATTAAAGCAACAGGGTTATAAGTAGTCATAAACACGAAGTCTATGTGAAGCCATAGATTCATTTAAAAAACACAAAATAGGTAGTCCATCATTCAGGGAAAGCTTGCCTGAAGAGAAAAGGCTTTGCCTGTTTCCAGAAGGACAGCAGAGGTGAGGCAGTTCTGGCCTCTAGTGGGAGAGAGTTCCAGAGTCTGCGCACAGCAGTTGAGAAGGCCCTTTCATGGGTTCCCACAAGACATACCTGTGCGGGTGGTGGGATGGACAGAAGGGCCTCTCCTGATAACCTTAACACCTGAGTCGGTTCATACTGTGAGATTCGATCTTTGAGGTTGCTAGGACCCAGGTCATGCTGCGCCTTGTATAACAAGGTTTGTGTGGTGACTTAAGCATTCCCACACTCTAGAATTTTGAATGGTTTCTTGAATGCATGGGTCGTAATGTGTGCTGAAAGGCAAAAAAAATGACAGACACTGGGTCTTCAGTCCTGGATTTCAAATGGCATTTCACCTGTGTGGCTTCTGTAATGCTTAGCAAGACTTCCAGAAGCACTGAATCTCTTTCCACACTGCAGACATTCAAATGGCTTCTCGTCGGTGTGAGTTTTGCGATGGCTAGCAAGGCTTCCAGACTGATTGAACCTCTTTCCACACTCCATACATTGAAATGGTTTTTCGCCTGTATGGATTCTGTGATGACTAGCAAGGTGCCCAGACACACGGAACTTTTTTCCACACTCTAGACATTCAAAGGGCTTCTCACCAGTGTGGATTCTGTGATGACTAGCAAGAGTTCCAGCTTGACTGAACCTCTTTCCACACTCCAAACATTCAAATGGCTTCTCGCCTGTGTGAATTCTGTGATGCATAGCAAGGTTTCCAGCTTGACTGAATCTCTTTCCACACCCGAGACATTCAAATGGTTTCACACCTGTGTGGGTTCTGTGATGGTATGCAAGACTACCAGAACTACTGAACCGCTTTCTACACTTCAGACATTCAAATGGCTTCTCTGTTGGGTAGGTCCTCTGATGGCTAGCAATGTGTCCAGTATGATTGAATCTCTTTCCAGAGTCCAGAAATTCCAATGGCTTCTCATCTGTGTGGGTCCTGTGATGGCTAGCAAGCTGTCCAGCTCGACTAAATCTCTTCCCACACTCCAGACATTCATATGGCTTCTCACCTGTGTGGGTTCTGTGATGGTAAGTAAGGGCTCCAGCTTGACTAAACCTCTTTCCACACTCCAAACATTGAAATGGCTTCTCGCCTGTGTGGGTTCTGTGATGGTAAGCAAGGCTTCCAGAATGACTGAATCTCTTTCCACACTCTAGACATTCAAATGGCTTCTCGCCTGTGTGGGTCCTGTGATGGCTAGCAAGGTGTCCAGCATGACTGAACCTCTTTCCACACTTTAGACACTCAAATGGCTTCTCGCCTGTGTGGGTTCTATGATGGCGAACAAGGCTTCCAGAAATACAGAAGCTCTTTCCACACTCCATGCATTCAAATGGCTTTTCGCCTGTGTGGGTCCTGTGATGGCTAGCAAGGTGTCCAGAGTGACGGAATCTCTTTCCACACTCCAGACATTCAAACGGTTTCTCACCTGTGTGAGTCCTGTGATGGCTTACAAGACCTTCAGAATCACTGAACCTCTTCCCACACTCCAGACATTCAAATGCCTTCTCGCCTGTGTGGGTTCTGTGATGGCTAGTAAGGTGTCCAGCTCGACTAAATCTTCTTCCACACTCCAGACATTTAAATGGCTTCTCACCTGTGTGGGTCCTGTAATGGCTAGCAAGGTGTCCAGCCTGACTGAATCTCTTTCCACACTCCAGACATTCAAATGGCTTCTCACCCGTGTGGGTTCTGTGATGCTGAGCAAGGTTTTGAGACTGACTGAACCTCTTTCCACACTCCAGACATTCAAATGGCTTCTCGCCTGTGTGGGTTCTGTGATGAGTTGCAAGGCTTCCAGAATCGCTGAACGTCTTTCCACACTCCAGACATTCAAATGGCTTCTCGCCTGTGTGGGTTCTGTGATGCTTAGCAAGGGTTGCAGTAAGACTGAATCGCTTTCCACACTTTTCACATTCAAATGGCTTCTCACCCGTGTGGGTTCTCAGGTGTCTACTTAGGTCTCTAGAATGACTAAACCTCTTTCCACACTCCAGGCATTCAAAAGGCTTCTCACCTGTGTGGGTTCTGCGATGACTAGCCAGGTTTCTAGAATCACTGAACCTCTTTCCACATTCCAGACATTCAAATGGCTTCTCGCCTGTGTGGATTCTATGATGCGTACTTAGGTCGCTAGAACGACTAAACCTCTTTCCACACTCTAGGCATGTCAATGGCTTCTCCCCTTGATGAAATTTCCTAAGGAAACAAAGTGTTGATGTGCTAGTAAAAGATTTCCCACAGTTGATGTGCTCGTTCCATTCTCCTCCTCTGAATGTTATTTGAACCACTTGGTCTTCCTCCTGACAAGTAATAGATTTGTCCATCTTCTCATCAACCTGTTTTCCTCTAAGCCTTTTCCTTCCGGCTTGAGTCTCAACACAGTCTTTTGCTTTTGTACCTTCAACCCTTTCCTCTGGCACTTGGTGTCTTCCTCTTTTATTCTTCTCTGCAGTGTTGTACCTGCAAGATATAAGTGAAATTATTCCCCCCTTAGAATAATGGAAAATGGGGGAAAGGTTCGGAGAAGGCGAAGAGAAAGGGGGATATTAAAGGGGAGGTGGAACAAAGGTGGGAGGAGAACAAAACTTCAGGAAAGATAGAGACGACAGAACAATAGAAGCAAGGGAATAGTGCTCCCTGAAGGCTGTAAAAATAAAATACACATGTAAAACTTCTTCATCAGGTTTATCTGAAGAATTTAAGAGTCCAAAACTAAAAGTCTAAATCAGGGCTGTTTAACTTTGAACAGGCCAAGGTCTACTTTTTCCGGCCCAAAGTGCCTGAGGGCTACTACACTAAAACCTCTACTTACGAATTTTATCCGTTCCAAGCACATGCTCATAAGTAAAAACTTTTGTAAGTATAGCAGTGGTCTCCCATAGGAATGCATTGAAAACCAATTAATCTGTTCTGGGGGGGAACAGATTTCAATGCACCATGGCCGTGGTTTTTCCCAGGCTTATCTCTAAGATGCAAGTTTTTTTATTTATTTATTTGTTAGGCTTGTATACCGCCCATCTTTCCGAAGGAACTCCGGGCGGTTCGCAACAAGGAAATATAAACAAAGCTGAAACAATTAAAAACAATTAAAATATAGCATTTAAAAACATTTAGGCAGATGGTGGGGAAAAAAAGATAAGATTTAGTCACCAAACGCCTCTTGGAAAAGCAAGGTTTTTAATGCTTTCCGAAAGGCTGGCAGGGACTGTGCAAGGCGCACTTCGCTGGGAAAGTGGTTCCACAGGGCCGGGCGGGTGGGGTTTTAAAGTTGTGGGGTTTTAAAGTTAAGACGGTGGGGTTTTAAAGTTGTGGGAAAAACAAGCTCTGTATTCATCACCCTTTGCACCCACAGTCTGATTCTGATACAAGGATGACACATTTGTAATTTGTAGCCACGGTGAAGATAAAGGGGAAATAATTTCTAAACTACCTCAACAATATCTACCCAAATACACATTTCACCATGGAAAAAGGAATAGAGGATGAATGCCCATTCTTAGATGTCATGGTCATACGCAAACTGAACAACCAATTAGGGCACAAGGTCTACAGAAAACCCACCCACACAGACAGCTACCTACATAAGAATTCCAACCACCAATGAGGCATAAACAAAACACTTGTAGACCGTGCAAACCGAAACTGTGAAGCTGAATTCCTCAATACTGAACTCAGCCACTTGAATTGGGCCCTACAGGCAAATGGCTATTGCAAGAATGAAATTAAAAGACCCATCAAACAAACAAAAACAAACACCAAACTGAAGAAGAACAATTCCCAACCAACAAATTATTTCTGCCATACATAAAAGGAGTCACAGACCGCATGAACAAAGTGTTGAAAAAAACACAACCTACAAACAATATTTAGTCCCACCACAAAAATACAGCAGATGCTACGGTCAACAAAGGACAAGAGGAACCCACTTGCCATTTCAGGAGTATACTGGGTACCTTGTAGTTGTGGCCAGGTATGTATTGGGACCACAAAGTGCAGCATCCAGACCAGAATCAAAGAACATGAAAGACACAGCAGACTAAAACAACCTGAAAAATCATCAGTAGCTGAACAAACCCTGAAACAAACTGGACATGAAATCCTCTTCCAGGATTAAGAGGTACTGGACAACACTAACAATCACTGTGTCAGACTACACGGGGAAGCCACTGAAATCCACAAACACAAGCACAGTTACAACAAAAAACAAGAAAGTCTAAAAATCAACAAAGCCTGGCTTCCGGTACTGAAAACTACAGTCTGCATTAGATCCAAGTTCAATGATTCCCACCCAGGCACAAGCACCATTGCACAAAATAGAACAGCTAACAACACCCATCAACCACAGAGAAGAATCACTGTCGCCCCTGATTGCAGTGAAACTTCTTAATCCCTCCATTAAAACATAATGTCTAACACCTATTCTCCTACATAGGACAAGTTTCCTCCCCTTTCCCACAAATTTAAAACCACACCGTCTCATTCTATGCCCTAGAGCACAGAGAGAACTCGTAGTTCCCTGAGGTCCTTGCCCTCTAAAGATGCCGACCACAGCGTCTGCAGGAAGAACAACTTCCAGAGCACGGCCAAACCGCCTGAAAAACTAACAACAGCTATTAATGTATAAAAACTTCAGAAAAGGTTTTATTATTACAGACTTTTATTTCATCAGTAATCAGTCAAAACCATAACTTGAGTGGGGGGGGAAATCATATACTGTATCTTACATATTCCATGTTATTCTAATTTATCTTTAAAGAATCTTCCTAATCTAAGCAAACCATTCCCCTAGAGCTGGATGGCATGAATGCAAGTGTGAGTTTCCGACTAAGAATATATCAGGAGAAGAACCTGGGACCTGAGTACCTGGCAGAGCAAATCACCCAGCGGTCATTTCTTTTTTCTTTTTCTCGCTATCTGTCCGTTTAAATTGCTAATCTCAAGTTCCTGCCATCCTGCAGTTCTTGCTAAGGTTGTACATTTTTATATTGTCTGTTTTGTAGTATTTGTTTTGTGTTGTTTGGATGACTGAACTTGATTCAGCTTACTGTGAACCGCCCAGAGTTCCTTTGGGAAGATGGGCGGTATAGAAGTCTCATTAATAATAATAATAATAATAATAATAATAATAATAATAATAATAATAATAATAATAATAATAATAATAATAATAATAATAATAATAATAATAATAAACTGTAAAAAAACAAATCAACCCCTAGAGAGGAGTAGTAGAAAAGAGCAAAGGACAAAATGGCAGAACAGGGCATATGACAGATAACCCCCATTGCATCCTGGGACACCAGTGATCTCCGTATTCTGGCAAAAGGCACTCCCTCCTGCCCTGGAGGGGGAAGGACCAAATGAAGGAATCCTTCCCTCTACTAGTGGCTCCGGTGTCCTTCCTACCAGATGTTTTCATTTATATCCTAAACCAGGCAGAAGCAGAAGAGCTTGAAAACACATCCACACACAATATGTTATCCGATAGTAGGCAACAACACAGAAAACACAAGATTTAACAGGAAAAGCAAGGGGTGAATTGCAACAATTTGCAAGCAAGACCAAAAGAAACAGGAGGAGTTAAAAAGGATCCAGAGGTGATCCAGGAAATTACCAACCAGTCAGTTTGACATGCGTCCCAGGTAAAGTGATGGGAACTATCCTAAAAAATAAAATTAATAAAGCAAAGCACAGCAAAATGTTCTGCTTATATACTGCCCCATACCACTTCAAGTAGCTTCTGGGCAGTTTACAATTTTAATTACAGTGTGCAGGCTACACATTGCAGGCTAATAGGCACACAGAAGAGAAGGCACTGCTGAAGGAGTGCCAACATGGTTTTTGCAAGGGCAAATCATGCCTCACTAATCTGTTGGAATTCTTTGGGAGTGTCAGCAAGCATGTGGATAAGGGAGATCCAGTTGAAATTATTCATTTGGATTTTCAGAAGGCTTTTCACAAGGTCCTGCACCAAATGCCTTTGGAGAAACTTGCCAGTCATGGAATCAAGGGGACAGGTGTTGTCCTGGATCAGCAACTAGCTAAAGGACAGGAAACAGAGGGTAGCACAAATGAACACTTCTCCAAGTGGAGGGAAGTAAAGAATGGGGTCCCCCAAGGTTCTGTACTGGGACCTCTGCTTTTCAACCTCTTCATAAATGATCTAGAAGTAGGAGTAAATAGCCAACAAGACTAAATTTACCAACGACACTAAATTATATAGCATAGTAAAAACAGAGAGATTGTGAGGAGCTCCAGAGGGATCTCTTGACACTGGGGGAGTGGGCAAACCAGTGGCAAATGAGTAAGTGCAGAGTATTGCACAGTGGGGCAAAAAAAACCCAATTACATTTATAAATTGATGTGGTCAGAACTCTGCCACAAACCAGGAAAGAGACCTTGGTGTCCTGGTGGACAGCTCAATGAAGGTGTCAACCCAGTGTGCCGCAGCAGTGAAAAAAACCAACTCAATCCTAGGGATCATTAGCAAGGGTATAGAAAATATGTCAGCAAATGTCATTTTGCCTCTTTATGAATCTATGGTGAGGCCCCGTCTGGAGTGCTGTGTACAGTTCTGGTCACCATACCTCCAGAAGGATATTACGGAAATCAAAAAAGTGCAGAGGAGGGCAACCAGAATGATTTGGGGACTGGAACACCTTCCTTGCCATCTGAGGCTGCCACGGCTGGGCCTCTTCACTCTTGAACAACGGCACCAAAGAGGTGACCTGAGTGAAGTTTATAAAATCATACACAGTGTGGACAAAGTAGATAAGGAAAACTGTAAAAAACATATCGCACAACACTAGAACTAGGGGGCACGCCATGAAACTTTTGGGTGCTAGATCGGAAATGAATAAGAGGAAGTACTTTTTCACCCAGAGGACCACTGGTCTGTGGAACTCCCTGCCAGAAGGAGTGGTGACAGCTGTCAGCCTTGACAGCTTTAAGAAAGGATTGGACAGCTTCATGGAGAACAAGGGTATCAATGGCTATTGTTATGGACGGCTAAGGACAACCTTCTACCCACTGTGTGGCAGCGGTGAAGAAGGCCAATTCCATGCTAGGGATTATCAAAAAGGGGATTGAAAATAAAACAGCCAAGATTATAATGCCATTATACAAAACAATAGTAAGGCCGCACCTGGAGTTTTGTGTACAATTCTGGTCACCGCATCTCAAGAAAGACATAGTGGAACTGAAAAAGGTGCAGAAGAGAGCAACTAAAATGATTACTGGGCTGGGGCACCTCCCATATGAGGAAAGGCTAAAACATTTGGGGCTCTTTAGTCTGGAAAAAAGGCACCTGAGGGGGGATATGATTGAGACGTACAAAATAATGCACGGCATGAGTAAAGTGGATAGAGGGAAGCTCTTCTCCCTCTCACAAAATACCAGAACTAGGCGACATACACTCAAATTGAGGGCTGGGAGAGTAAGAACAGACAAAAGAAAATATTTTTTCACCCAGCGCCTTGTTAGTCTATGGAACTCCCTGCCACAGGATGTGGTCATGGCATCTGGCTTGGATGCCTTCAAAAGGGGATTGGACAGATTCCTAGAGGAAAACTCCATCATGGGTTACAAACCATGATGGAGCCAGATGCAGGGGAGTGGTATCAGGAGACAGATATCTAGTCTCATGCACTCCCAAACGCATCTGGTGGGGCCACTGTGAGATACAGGAAGCTGGACTAGATGGGCCTTTGGCCTGATCCAGCATGGCTCTTCTTATGTTCTTATGTTCTAACCTCCGGGTTGGAGAGAGAGGCAGGATGTCTCTCAATACCATTTGCGGGGAATCATAAGCAGGTGAAGACATCTGCTTGGGAATACCCTGAAGCAAATGGTGCGCCACTGTGTAAGACAGAATGATGGACTGGATGGCCGGTGGCCTGTTCCAGCAAGGCTGTTCTTATGAGAAAAAGAGGACCGAGAAAGAGGGACGAAGCGGATCTCGGCAGGGAGGAGGGAGGAGGACTTTTGCTCTGCCAGGGAGAGAGGAGGACAAGCCTGGGCAGAAGAAGGGCTGCCTTTGCTCGGAACGAGCTGAGCCCCCCCTCCAGACCAGTTCCGTTCCCCCTCCTGGAAAAGGAACGCCCGTTCCTTTCAGGCCAACCCTCCCGCCCAGGCTCTCACGGCCGGGGGCCTGGCGGGCAAACACGTCGCCCACAGGCTGGCGGGCTGGCAAACCTCTTCCTTCCTTCCCACCCTCCACTACATCACCCAGAATCCGCAGCCAGCAAGACCACAGGGGTTGTAGTCCAAATATATGGGGCGGTGATTCTCCCATCAGAAAAATCTGGAGAACTGATATACATGTATAGAGGCTACAGTAGGCAAAACTCTCACCATCAGACCTCGGCATGGGAGTTGTAGTCCAGAAGAGTAGGTGCGCTTCTTCCCCCCAATTCAGATGCAGGAAAGAGGGAGGAAGGGAGGGAGGAGGTGGAGGACTATTTTTTTGCCTCCATCTATTTCCTTCCTCTCTAGGAATCTCGCCTGGAAAGGCTGCTTTTAACCCTTTCCCAGCCAAGCGCCCAGAGCCTCCCTCTGCCTGGCTCCCAAATAAAATCAGGGTTTATGACCCTCCTCTGCAAGCAGCCCCCAACTCCCCTCTTTTGGGGGTCTTTGGGGTTTGCAAGCCTGGTTCATCATTCAGGAAAAGATGCCTTGTTTGCTCCAAGGAAGTGATGCTGGGGCCCCAGGGCTGGGGAGGCAGGGCATGAGGAAAGTGGATAGAGGGATGCTCTTCTTCCTCTCGCAAAATACCAGAACCTGGACATTCAAACATGAGAACAGACAAAAGGAAAACATTTGTCTCGTGCGCTCCCACACGCATCTGGTGGGGCCGCTGTGAGATACAGGAAGCTGGACTAGATGGACCTTTGGCCTGATCCAGCGTGGCTCTTCTTATGTTCTTATTTTCTTCTGTTCAAAATTATCCTGTGCCAGCTCCCTCTCACCTTTAATTAAAAGGCAGAGAACAGTAATTAGAGAGCCAATTGTAGGAACGTTGAGGGCCTGATGATCAAGGGATCCTCAAACAGAAGGCTAGGAAATGTCCCAAGGCCCAAGGGGGCACACATGACCACCTCTTGATGGGATAATGCTCTTGCCCCAAAACTATGTGGCAATTTTACTTCATGTGGTGCTTCAAGGAGTCACATCTCTTTCTCTGCACTTTGGTGTTGCAGACTGTTTAGGTGCTCTTTTATTAGGGATTCCCTCGCCATATTTTATATCCCATTCCTTTGTTTTCCAGCCATACACTGGATGCCCATGACAACACTTCATGCCTGAGCTGTGTGGGTATGTGAAAAGACGGGCAGGGTCTCCTGACTTGCTCACACCGTCCTCTGCCCTCCTCTGTTTTCTTGGAAACCACCTGATTTTTTTAAAAACAGTTTTTACCACTCTCCAGCAGAGAGCAGTAGAGGATCAGGCAAACCCCCCAATACAGTACAGTACAGTTAAAACTGTGTGCAATGCATGTGTTGTATCATTACAGTCGTGACCTACTGTTCGTGACTCCATATCCATGCTGTTTTCTTGGCAGTAGTACTGGAGTGGTTTGCCAGTTCCTAGCAAGAAATAAATTCAGGATTGATAGGGAAACAGGACGGTTGCTGAAGTGAAAACTTCCTTTTCCTCTACTTACCCCCTTTCTTTCACTCCCATCTCTCCCTCACTGGCAACCCCTTCCCTTCCCATCTTTTTCTATTTTTGTCATTGTGCAGTCGTTCAGTCGTGTCCGATTCTTCGTGATCCCATGGACCAGAACATGTCAGGCCCTCTTGTCTTCCACTGCCTCCCGGAGTTTGGTCAAACCCATGTTGGTTGCGTCGACGACGCCGTCCAACCATCTCATTCTCTGTGGTCCCCTTTTCCTTTTGCCTTCCATCTTTCCCAACTTCAGGGACTTTGCCAAATTCTGCCACCTTGAAATACAGCTAAAAGCTTTATGATCACATTTAGTGGTTTCTGTTCCAAGAATAAATAAGCTCTGCCAGGTATTATTTTAAAAGTGCATCTACTAGAGAGGGAGGAGAACAAGAGAGAGAGAGAAGAGAGAGAGAGAGAGAGAGAGACTCCATGAACAATCCCCTTTTGGGACACCACAGAGCATTTTGATGGCTGTGTTCAGATGCTGTTTCTGTGGCAAAGAGAGCACAGTAGAGCATAGACAAAATTCTATTTGGGAACCTGCCCTACATATCAGGCCAAGACTGGGGTGCCTTCTGCGAAGCTCCCTGATGTAAATATGGAACAGACTATAAGTGTGTGGTTATATTACTAAAGGGGGAGGTCTTATATTGACGTCAAAGTCCACTATTAAAGTTTAAATTGTGTGTACTCAAACGGTTTAATTTCAACATGACTGCTGATAATGAGTGCTTTATTTCCTCATGGAAATAATGAAAAAGCCCTGTATTTCCTTATGCAGTACTGTATGTTCTGCCTTATTAGCTGTTCCACATCCATTCTTAATTCTATTTTTTTAAAAAACAATAGTAACTTTACTTCTGACTGTTGCAGTGTCAAAAACAGACTGGGGACATTTTTAAAAAAGTATGGTGCTGATAGGAATGGGTTAACATGCCTCAAAATCAAAAGTAGACCCAAATGAGCTCACAGGGTATAGGGCCAAATTGACCCAGCAAACTTGGCATCACAGCTGGGAACTTGGCAAGGCCGATCTCACAATGTCAGGAGATAAGATAAGGATGATTCATTAGCTCATCCAGACCAGTTAAGATAAGAATAACTGGCAGTCAGCCATGGTCATTCTTGTTTTAGCCAGATGGGCATAGGCCAACATAAACAAACAATTCTAAAATGTCAGCATCATGCAAAAGAGTATAAAAGACCACGGAAACCATCCCGGGGCACCAGAGACCAAATCAGGCCAGCTGGTATCTTAAACTAAAGGATCTCTGTAATGTCTAAATGTCCTGTGCTGTATAATCTGTCTTTAATAAACCTTTTGCTATAACTAACAACTGCAATTTTTGAACCACCAATGGTGCATTGTCAATTTATAATGGTGCATTGGCAACTTACAAAGAAAAACCACCAATACCAATTTTTAGATCAAATTTTATTCTTATCAGTGCCAACAGGGAAAACTCTGGGTTTCCCCAAGATCAATGTCTCAAAGTGTCACAGTTCATCCTTTCACATGGTTGTTGACAGTGGGAAGAGAGTAATTGCGTTTTTTTCTGTTGGTCGGGCCCCATAGACGATTCTATTAAATGACATCTGAATTTTTATTTGCAGGTGGACTTCAAAAGGGTTTTTAATGACATCTGAATGTTTCAGGTGGACTTAACAAGGGTTTTTATTCACACCAATGTCATAACAACAGCAGCTTCTCCAGGCACTTGAGTTTGTTTTAACAATCTTGAAATATTAACAGTTTCAAATTAACTCTATTGTAAACGGACTCGCTTCTTGGTTTGATATATTTAATAGAACGGGCGACCGGCCATCCCCCGACCCAGGCACTGAGTGCCACAGCACGGGTGTCTTGCCCGTTGAGCGACAGGGTTTTCCATTCTGCCCGTCCTCCATTCTGCTTGGAATAGCTCACTTGCCTCTGGCCACCTTAGAGGCTTCACCTGAACGGACCATCTAAACACCTCAGGTTCTCTCCTCTTCCATTTCTTTTCCTCCTCCCGTATCTCACTGACCTCCATCTGAGACGCTGTGTCCGTTAAAGTTTTTCCCCAACCGCCTCCTGTCGCATTGCCCGTCTTGCTCTTAGTCCAGCTGTCATTCTCCTCCTCGTGCTCGACCCATATGTCTCGCGCCTCTTCTGCAACCCATAAAGCTTCTTTAATACATTCTTGCTCCACCACTTTATCTTTCACCGCAGGTCTCTCCAATGACATCCCCATCTCTCTTTTTTTATTTTCTTCCTCTTTCTTCTCCTTCACGTGTGACATCTCAGACGGCTCACAAACACTTTCTACCTCACATACAGATTTTATGTCATACAAACCATATGAGGGTCCACTGTGTACAGTACATTATATTAATATATAATATGCATACTCTAAATCACCCACAAAAATAGCTCCTGCTCTACAAGGATTGATGGAAATGTATAAGAAAATCTCAGAAAATCCCAAACAGGCATTTGGCAGCAAAACCAGAACGACAGTTTCTGCCCAAGGCTGGAAGGAGCACCTGCCACCACAACTGCACAAACGATGTGGCTTTTTCATACTCACAACTCCTTGCTTCAAGGGAGTGAGGCCTGTGGGTAGGTGTTTGAAGCACCTGCCCTCAGCGTAAGAAGGGAGAAAACCCTGTTTTCCACTTTAATGAGCCTTGTGGTGCAGTGGTCAAATGCCTGTACGGCAGGTAAAACTGTGCTCACGACCTGGGGTTCAATCCCAGGTAGCAGGCTCAAGGTTCACTCAGCCTTCCATCCTTCCAAGGTTGGTAAAATGAGTACCCAGCTTGCTGGGGGAGTCAACAATGTGTAGCCTGCATACTGTAATGAAACTGTAAACCGCCCAGAGACTACCTGAAGTGGTATGGGGCGGTATATAAGCAGAACACTTTTTTGTTCCAGGGCAGTCTTCTTGCGTGGATGCTGGGCCCCCAGAGTGGCCAGTCAGTAGGTGCTTGGGCAGATATTGTCTTAAGGGTTCCCAAACCAAGCAGCATATCTGGTGCTTGGGAGTAGCTTTTTGTTTTTCTGGCTTTAGTCTCTGTAGAGACTGATGCAAAACTCTTGATCAGAATCATTCGAGCAGCTAAATTATTACTGGGCTGGGGCACCTCCCTTATGAGGAAAGGCTAAAACATTTGGGCTCTTTAGTCTGGAAAAAAGGCGCCTGAGGGGGGATATGATTGAGATGTACAAAATCATGCAGGGCGTGAGTAAAGTGGATAGAGGGACGCTCTTCTCCCTCTCACAAAACACCAGAACTAGGGGACATCCACTCAAACTGAGGGCTGGGAGAGTAAGAACAGACAAAAGAAAATATTTCTTCACCCAGTGCGTTGTTAATCTGTGGAACTCCCTGCCACAGGATGTGGTGATGGCATCTGGCCTGGATGCCTTCAAAAGGGGATTGGACAGATTCCTGGAGAAAAAGTCCATCACAGGTGACAAACCATGATGGAGATGTGTCATCTCCAGGCTTAAAACCAGGGTACTTCATGGGCCAGATGCAGGGGAGTGGTATCAGGAGACAGATATCTAGTCTCATGCGCTCCTAGACGCATCTGGTGGGGCCACTGTGAGATCCAGGAAGCTGGACTAGATGGGCCTTTGGCCTGATCCAGCATGACTCTTCTTATGTTCTTATATGTTCTTATGATGTCATATTGAAGAGGGAAGAGGTTTGTTTTCCATGGCTTCAGAGACTAGGACTCGGGGCAATGGTTTCAAACTACAGGAAAAGAGATTCCATTTGAACATTAGGAACAACTTCATGACAGTTCAGTGATGGAAGATGCTGCCGCAAAGGAGGGTGGTGGACTCTCCTTCTTTGGAGGTTTTTAAGCAGCTCCTGATCTGGAACTAAAGACCATGGGGCTCTTCTTTGTTTCTTTATGATAAAAATGCAGAGGCACCAAAGGGGTGGTGGTGATAAAATAATAAGCGACGGAAGAGGATCCCAGGAGCCGCCTCGTGGCCTCCCTCCCTCCTCCTCCTCCTCCTCCTCCTCCTCCATGGGGCTCTTCTTGGTGTTGCCCCCTGCCCCCCGGGGAGGAGTGGAGGGGGAGGGAGGCAGCAGAGAGAGAAATGGGTGTGTGTGTGTCTTTGTGTCATTCAGTCCTCCAACTGGGGGGAGGGGGAGGAAGGCAACGAGTCCCTCTTCCTAGAGCGGCAGGAAAGGGGGAGGTTGGGCGCAGCTCTGCGCGAACATTTCTTTCCCCCCCCGCCCCCAAAAAGCCTCTAGAAACGAAAAGAGAACCCCCCAGGAAGGATGAGGAGGACGAGGTGGGTTGTGCAATTGCAATTGGGGGGGTTGCAATGCTATTGGGGGGAGGACGGCGGGGGGGGGAGATATGGAGGCTGGAGGGGAATTAGGGGGGGAGGAGGAAAGACCCTCCTGGGCGTCCCTTTATGGGGGAGAAGAGAGGAGGGGGATGCTTTGCTGATGAAATCCGTGATGGGGGTGGGGGTCCCAGGAGGGGGGGGAACCCAACTCCTTTGGGGGTCCGGAGGGAGAAGGAGGCGTTAAATTTGCCTCCCCCCTTCTAAGCAACCCCTTTCCAACCTCCCCCTCCTCCTTCCCTTTTCTCTCCCCCTATTTTAATTTGGAGGGAGGGGGAGGGAAAGGGGAGGAAGGAATGAAGGGGGGGAGATCCAGGCCAAAAGGACACAACCCCCCTCCTTCCCTTTATCTCTCCCCCAGCAAGGAAAAAGGGCGGAGGAAGCAGCTTTTAGGGGAGGGGGAGGAGGAGGGGGGCTTGTGCCATGGAGGGGGGTCTTTAAAGGGGGTTGTGGAAGGAGGAGGAGGGGGTGCCCCCCTCCCTCTTAAGAAAAAAATCAAAGGACATTAAGGAAAAAGAGCAAGAGAAGGAAAGGGGGGAGAGGACAGAGAGAGAGAGAGAGAGAGAAGGAAATCCCCAAAAAAAGAACAGAACCAAGCTTCCCCCCCTCCTCCTGTTAAAAATCCCAGCCTGGACTGCATGTTATTAATTTGATTTTTCCTTTTCAGCGGCCAGGATCCTTTGAGGAGGTGATTCCATATTCTCCCCCCACCCCAAGAAGCAGGAGATCTACTGAATCCAGGACTGGGATCCCTGCCTCAGGGAATCCCTTTGGGGTTCTGGGAACAAGGTCCATCCAGGTAAGGGTCCCTTGGCCTCCTGGTTAAAGAGTAAGAAGGGTAGTTTTGGTTGCCCTGATGGGAGCCCACCCCCCTGCTTGAAAGAAGCTGCCTCCCCCCCCAGCATGCCTCCTCAATAATATTTTTATTTCTTTACTGAAGGGGGAGATGCATTTAATGCTATGACTCCGGCGGGAGGCATTTAAAAGAGTTAAAAAACTGATTGAGGAGGGGAGGCATTTTTTGCTATGACTCACCTCAGGGTCGTCGGGCGTGCCACTCCCCCCACGGGCGGGGTAAACCCGGGCCCTGAGCTCACGGGCCTCGGCTGCCTGATAAGCGGCGGTAGGAGGAGGCTCGTGAAAGAAAAATGAAATATTGACACCCCACCCCCAGCCACAAAGACAGCCACAGACTCTAAATCAGGGTGCTCAAACTTTTTGTAAGGAGGGCCAGATTTCCTGGCTGGGAAAGCGGGGCGTCAGCGAGGCCAGTCCTGGCCCCGGCGCCTCCCGCACCCTGCCACCCCACTGCAAGCCCCGCCCCTCCTGCTCCTGCCAAAAGCCCCACCCACTGACCCCTTGCAGCAGCCCCAGCCAGCGGAGGAAGGAAGGCAGGGACCGGGGGAGGGAGGGAGGAGAGGAAGGAAGGTGGAGACAGGGGGCAAAGGAAGCACAGGGAGGCCGTGGCCGCATTGGGGGTCGCCCCTTGGATTCAAGAGGCGATCCCGGGGTAGGGGAACACTGATTTAAAGGAGTTAAAACCCCGAACACCTTGCCATATAAGCAGTGAAAGAAAAATGAAATATTGACACCCCACCCCCACCGCAAAGACAGCCACAGACTCTAAATCAGGGGTGCCCAAACTTTTTAAAAGGAGGGCCAGATTTGGTGGCTGAGAATGTGTCCCACCCACATTCCCCTGCAGTGCCACGGAGCTGCAAGCCCCGCCCAGCCACCCAATCTTCCCAACCCACAGGAAGGAAGGCGGGTACCAAGGGAGGGAGGAAGGAAGCAGACAGAATCATTGGACACAGGTCGCGCCCACCCCTCACAATGTTCTCAGCTATGCTGGTGGACCCAGCCTTCCCAGCAGTGGCAGTGGCACGGCCCGCTCAATCATTGCCCTGTGTGTGCGCCCAACCTCACAATGTTCTTGGCAATGCTGGTGGCGGCAGCCTGCCTGCGTGCCAGCCCCGTGCACGCGCCCAGCCCCACAAGCTTCACGTCGGTGCCGGTGGTGGTGGCCCGCCCCCTCGCCCACCCACCTAGCCCCTCAAGCTTCCCAGCAGTGTCAGTGTTGGCGGAATATTTTATTTTAAAACAAAAATGGGGCGAAGGAGGGGGAGGGAGGGGCCGGCCATCAAACTGTGGGCCACTTAGAATGGCCTGACGGGCCGGATTTGCCCCCCCCCCCCGGGGCGGACTTTGAGCAGGCCTGCTCTAAATGAAGGAAGGGGACTCGTAGTCAGACACAGGTGGAGCCTTCCCACTGGCCTCTCCTGCTCCAATAGATTTTGGGTTTTGTACTCCTGACGTTGAGAGCATAAGAACAGAAGAGCAGCCTTGCTGGGACAGGCCATCACAGCCCACCCAGTCCTGCGTTCTGTCTCACACAGCGGTGGCTCACCATTGGCTTCAGGGTATTCCCAAGCAGATGTCTTCACCTGCTTACGATTCCCTGCCAATGGCATCGAGAGAGATCCTGCCTCTCTTTCCAACCCAGAGGTTGTCCTTGGGCATCCATAATGATACTACCCATCGATATCCTTGTTCTCCATTAACTCCTCCAATCCTTTGTTAAAGCTGTCAAGGCTGACAACAATCACCACTTTTTCTGGCAGGGAGTTCCAAAGACCAGCGATCCTGAAGTTGCGTCTCATTATCCTGCATTATCCATGGCAGTGGGTTTGTTATTTGATTGAAAACTCCCTTTTTTCTGCAGGTAAGATACTGTAGAGAAGAAATAAAAGAGGAGGACTCCAAGCGTCAGACGAAGAGGTTGAATATTCAGGTGTGAGAATCAAAGAAATAAAACAAATAGATGTAAAGATGGACAAATCCATTACTTGTCAGGAGGAAGAGGTCCCAAAAACATCAAAACCAGAGGAAAGGAAAGCATGGCAAGTGTGAAAAATATTTTACTAGAATCAATTACCAGAAGGAAGAAGTTTGAATGCCTGGAGAAGGAAAACAAAAAGCTGTAAAGATGGACAAAACCATTTGAATGTACTTGTTTCAGTGAGGAAGACCACAGAATCCATACAGGCGAGAAGCCATTTAAATGTCATCAAAACCAGTGAGGAAAGCAAGAAGCATACAGGCAAGCCATTTAAATGTCTGGAGTGTGGAAAATATTTTAGGCTGGAAGCACATCAGAACTCAATTAGCGAGAAGCCATTTGAATGTCTGGAGTGCGGAAAGATAGAACACCTTGAATATCACAGGACCCATACAGGCGAGAAGCCATTTAAATGTCCATTTGAGCATCACAGAATCCATACAGGCGAGAAGTCATTTAAATGTCTGGAGTGTGGAAAGAGGTTCAGTCAAGCTGGAAACCTTGCTAGCCATCACAGGACCCACACCGGCGAGAAGCCATTTGAGTGTCTGGAGTGTGGAAAGAGGTTCAATCATTCTGGGAACCTTGCCATCCATCACAGGATCCATACAGGTGAGAAGCCATTTGAATGTCTGGAGTGTGGAAAGAGGTTCAATCACTCTGGAAGCCTTGCTACCCATCGCAGAACTCACACCGGCGAGAAGCCGTTTGAATGTCTGGAGTGTGGAAAGAGGTTCAGTGATTATGGAAGCCTTGCTAAGCATCACAGGACCCACACCGGCGAGAAGCCGTTTGAATGTCTGGAGTGTGGAAAGAGGTTCAATCATTCTGGAAGCCTTGCTTGTCATCACAGGACCCATACAGGTGAGAAGCCATTTGAATGTTTGGAGTGTGGAAAGAGGTTCAGTAAAGCTGGAAACCTTGCTAGCCATCGCAGAACTCACACCGATGAGAAGCCATTTGAATGTCTGGCGTCTGGAAAGAGGTTCAGTGATTCTGGAAGCCTTGCTAGCCATCACAGGACCCACAAAGGAGAAAAGCCATTTGAATGTCTGGAGTGTGGAAAGAGTTTCGGTCATTCTGGAAGCCTTTTCAGCCATCACAGAATCCATACAGGCGAGAAACCATTTGAATGTCTGGAGTGTGGAAAGAGGTTCCGTGTCGCTGGACACCTTGCTAGCCATCAAAGGACTCACACTGGTGAGAAACCATTTGAGTGTCTGGAGTGTGGAAACAGTTTCAGTAATTCTGGAAGCCTTGCTAAGCATCACAGAACCCACACAGGCGAGAAGCCCTTTGAATGTCTGGAGTGTGGAAAGAGGTTCAGTCAAGCTGGAAACCTTACTTCCCATCGCAGAACGCACACCGGAGAGAAGCCATTTCAATGCCTGGATTGTGGAAAGACATTTAATGATTCTGGGAACCTTGCTAGTCATCACAGAACACACACAGGTGAAAAGCCATTTAAATGTCTGGAGTGTGGAAAGAGATTCCGTCATTCTGGAAGCCTTGCTAGGCATCACAGAATGCACACAGGTGAGAAGCCGTTTGAATGTTGTAACTGAGGGTCCTGTTTCTGTCATTCTCGTTGTCCTTTCTACACCCCTTAGGACCCACGCCTTCCAACAGCTTTTGAAAAATCGTAGAGTGTGGTAATAACTTCAGTAATCACACATTCCTTGTTTGACAACCCCTTTTAGGATTTCATACAATGTATGTACAGTTTATGTTAAAATGTAATATGTTAAATTGGCTGAAAGCCAAGGACTAACTTTCTCAGGTAACTGATTACAGATTCTGGACACCTGGTATATACCAGGCAAAATCAAAGAAAAACAAAACACAACATTTGGTACCTTATATATAAAATATATACTGATGACACATGTTAATTGATCTGATATAATGCTGTGTATAATGATATAATGTCGTACGGCTGGTATATGCTAATATCCAATGATGTAATATGTTCTGTAGTTTTTGCAAGAGTTGTATATAAGGGAGATGTTATCAGTGACGTTTATCTGGTATAATTCAGATCACTTTATCTATTGCCATGTTAAATTCTCTTGCTGATATAATTCTGTGTTATGCTTTGTACATATTGCAACTGAATTTCTGATACAGTGGACCTTCATATAACAAGCAAACAGAGGTGGCCCTCCGAGCCCTTTCTGTGGGGACCTGACCTCACCCCTTCACAGCCACCTGTATACACCTGTATCCGCCATCCATATCTTGTCCCTACCAAGCTCTCTCATTGTAGGGCCTGCACATACTGTCAGGGTGCCAAACTGTTTTTATAATCACCTTAGAACTGTTGAGTCTATGGTACTATTATGTTGCGTGTTTGTTGTTTTCTATTTGGTTCGTTGATCATTGTATGCCGCCCAGAGTTCCTAAGAGAAGATGGGCGGGGTATAAATGTAATAATAAAATAAATAAAATAAATAAAAATACAGTGGACCTTCGTATAACAAGCAGTTTGTTTAACAAAAAAAAAAACACTTAAAGGGAAAAAAATCCAGAGATGGGATACATGTAGCTCCTCCAAAATATTTTTATGTAAGCGTAGGGGGACCACAACTCGGCTTCTCCACAATATACACCCTCGTTGGGTAGACAGTCCATCTTTCTGAGCTGTGAAGCTCACAAATTCAGAACCCGGCTTCCTTGGCCATCCCTCCTCACCCAATCCAAAATTCGGGCAAGCACCCGATCCTTTGCGGTTTTTGCCACAATGTCCTTAACATGCAGTGGCTGATCAGGGAATTCTTCCAACTGCAAAATCTGATCGGCAGGAACAGGGTTTGGCAAGGTCAATCTACTAAGGGCATCGGCATGGCCCATCACTTTGCCTGGCCGATGTTGGAGCAAATACTGAGAGCCTGCCCCCCCCCAAATGACCAACACAAAACCCATGGGGAAAATATCTGAGGGATTGGGGGTAAGCAGATCCAAGCAACGGCTTATGGTCTGTAACTATTGTGAAGGGCCTCCCATACAAGAAATCATGAAAATTTTAAACTCCCTTCACAATAGCCAGCCCTTCTTTGTCAATCTGTGAGTAATTTTGTTCTGCAGATGATGGGGTTTATAAGAAATAAGCCACAGGGACTTCCCTCCCATCTGGAAGTTTATGCCCCAACACTGCACCTACCTCATAAGGAAGAGCATCACATGCCAACACAACTGGCAGTTTTTCATCAAAGTGGGCCAAAACAGAATTTGAAACTAATAATTCCTCAACAGCCCAAAAAGTTTTGGCTTGAGGTGGCCCCCAAACCCAAGGGTAAGGTAAGATAAGGTTTATTGTTACGGCATCAAGCCAAACATAGGATAAAATAGAATAGTGCAAAATAGAATATGAAAGACATTGGCTGGAAACTTAAAAACTGGCATATATTACAGTGATCAATATAAAACAAAAACGTTTTTTAAAAAACCTTTAAGACAACAAATGTAACAATATAAAACCAAGGTTTAAGAATTAATCTAAAATCCTGTGCGAGGGCTCCGCCACTGCCGTCTTGTGTGGAGGAAATGTTGTAATGTGGCCTTGTTCTCAAGCTCTGGGCATCACAAATGGCTCGTACCTTGTCTACTGTAGGGTGCAGTCCATTTGCATCCACTCTAAAACCTAAAAAGTTCACACCTGGCGCCCCCAATAAACGTTTTTGCTTTTTCACTTTGAGTCCTGCCTCCTGGAAACGCTGGAGGACGGCACGAAATGTCACGTCGAACTCCTCTCTCGATGGTGCAGCAATCAGACATTGCCGAAAAAACAGGGTGACTCCCGGTATACCTTTAAGGAGATCATCCATCAGGTTCTGAAACAACCCAGAGGCAACACTCACTCCAAACAGTAGCCTTTTGGGTCAGTGGCTAAAAGTCATTTTAAACATTGTGCACCACTTCTCCTGACCCCCCCCCATGTTTAAAATGACTTTTAGCCAGCAACTCAAGCACTTGCCTCAGTGGCTAGAAGTCATTTTAAACATCACACGCACGCACACAGCTCACAAAGGAGGAGTTACCAGGCCCTGCTGCATTTCCCACCCTAGACTTATACTTCAGTCAATAAATTTTCCCAGTTTGGGGGGTTTAATTTAGGGGCCCCGGCTTATTCTCGGGTCGACTTATACTTGAGTATATACGGTATATTGGAAGGGCAGGGATTGGAAGAAGAAAGGTCGGGGAAAGAAGACGCGAGGAGGGGAAAGGAGAGTTCGAGCATGGGTATCGGGAATCAAGGGTTAACAACAGAAGAGGAGGCTGAAGCAATGTGGGTGTCCATCGGTGGGGGAGACAAATCAGATGAGGAGATTTGGAAGGAGGACGAGCCAATAAGAGAGACGCACAAGATGGCAGTTGAGCCACTAGAGTGGAGGGTGGTGGTGTCGCCAGAGTGGACTGATCACAGCCCAATACCACCGAGGGTGGGTTTTCCCCTCAGAGAGCATCGTGAACCTCCCCGCTGGGCGCGGCAATTGGAGTTTCCCAAATCCCTGAAGCTGTGGGTTCCAAAATACCCTGTGTCACCAAACGGTCCTGCTCCTCATCTCTTCGTGGTTTTAAAGAAAATGGAACAAAACAAGCCTTGATCCGTATCAGTTGTACCATAGGGTTCAGCCTCAGAGAAATTGGAGGCCCATTCTATAAGCCCAAAGTCTCATCAAAAACTGCTGAAAATTCTTGGCAGATGGTCTCAAAATCCGCCCCAGACGAAACCTGATTTAGCCCGTAAACCCCTAAGCCCAGAAGTTCAAACCATGGCAGACCCAGTAAGCTAGAAAATGGGCCTTCCACCACTGTCAGGTCCAGCTTTTTGGCAAACCCTCATTACAGAGGTGACCGACTCTCTGTGACTCCATATCCATGGTGTTTTCTTGGCAGTAGTACTGGAGTGGTTTGCCAGTTCCTAGCTAGAAATAAATTCAGGATTTCTAGGGAAACAGGGCGGTTGCTGAAGTGAAAACTTCCTTTTCCTCTACTTACCCCCTTTCTTTCACTCCATCTCTCCCTCACTCACAACCCCTTCCCTTCCCATCTTTTTCTATTTTTGTCATTGTGCAGTCGTTCAGTCGTGTCCGACTCTTCGTGACCCCATGGACCAGAACATGTCAGGCCCTCCTGTCTTCCACTGCCTCCAGGAGTTTGGTCAAACCCATGTTGGTTGCATCGATGACACCGTCCAACCATCTCATTCTCTGTTGTCCCCTTTCAAACTCTGCCACCTTGAAATACAGCTAAAAACTTTATGCTCACATTTAGTAGATTCTGTTCTACCAGTTATTATTTATTTAATTATTTATTTATTCTTGGACTTATAAACTGCCCAATTTTCCCAGAGGGAACTCTGGGCGGTGTACAAACCTGTCACCCCAGGCGTCTAAACAATACAATCACAAAACAATCCCCAGCGAAAATAAACACCAAAACCTAACAAATGCACATCAAACATCCAAGTCCCATGAAAAACTACTACAAATACTAAAAAGAATATATAGTGGGTAAAATGACATAGTGTCACTGGCCAAGGCAAATTATATCCGGCAAATTATTTTAAAAGTGTATCTAGTAGAGAGGGTAGAGGTGAGAGAGGGGGGGGGCTTTTCACATGACCCCTAAACTCCACGGTAAATGGGTCCCAGCTCCGGAGCTTAAAATTGTTTCCCCACCAGCTCCGGAGTTTACAGAAAATTAAGTGCGGCCATGCCCACGTAAGCGCATCCCAGCGCACCTTTCAGGTATCTGCTCTCCAGGGCTGGAGAATTCCTGATGCGGATAAGAGTGCCAGGCTCTCCTCACTTGTTTGTTGTTTTCTTCCTTTTTTTTTTCTCCCTCCCCTCACGCAGCCAGCAGCCAGGAGTGCAGAGGGGGTGGGAAAACAGGAAGAGTGACAAGCCCCTAAGGTCTCTGGTCCGAATTTAAGTGGCCAGCAGATCTTAGGGGTCGTGTGAAAAGGCTCAGAGACTCCATGAACAATTCCTTTTTGGGACACCACGGAGCATTTTGATGGCCGTGTTCAGTTGATTCTGTGGCAAAGAGGGCACAGTAGAGCATAGACAAAATTCTATTTGGGAACCAGCCAAGACTGGGTGCTTTCTGCGAAGCTCCCTGATGTAAATATGGAACAGACTATAAGTGTGTGATTATATTACTAAAAGAAAAAAAAGGTTTTATATTGACTTCAAAGTCCATTTGTAATGTTTCAATTGTGTGTACTCAAAGCCTTTAATTTCATTGTGACTGTTGATAACGACTGCTTTATTTCCTCATGGCATGCACAACAAAAAGGTCTGTATTTCCTTATACAGTACTGTATGTTCTGCCTTATTAGCTGTTCCACATCCATTCTTAATTCTATTTTTTTAAAAAAAACAATAGTAACTTTATCTGGGAGTTGAGTCATGGCTACTGGACTTCTTTTTTGAGAGATAGAAATGTTTCGCTGTTCATCCAAACAGCTTCATCGGTCTAAATACAGCTAGTGCAAGAGACCTTCTTATAGTCAGCTTGACCTCTTGTCCCCTTGTCTGATTGGCTCATAAGATGAACAAAGCCTGAATAGGCTCGTTAGGGAGACATTAGTGTCCATGGCCTTAAGGTAAACAATGGCCTAAGGTGCTGAAACCCATCAAGAATGGGTCGTTAGCTGTGACCTGGTGGTGAAGGCTCCTTGATTTGCCTGGGTACTGTGGAAAGTACAGCCTGATAAGTAGCAGCTAGACTATGCCGGAGCCCCCCACCTCTGTTGAGGGAGGGATTTTCAATGCTAACATGAATGGCTTCCCTTACTCCTCTCTCAAACCACCTCTCTTCTTTGTCTAATATGTGTACATCCTCATCTTTGAAAGAGTGGCCTTTTTCCTTCAAATGGAGGTGTACTGCTGATTCTGGTCCTGAGCTGTTACCTCTCCTATGTTGGGCCATTCTTCTGTTTAATGGCTGTTTAGTTTCTCCAATGTAGAGGTCTGAACACTCTCCCTCAACAGAGGTGGGGGGCTCCGGCATAGTCTAGCTGCTACTTATCAGGCTGTACTTTCCACAGTACCCAGGCAAATCAAGGAGCCTTCACCACCAGGTCACAGCTAACGACCCATTCTTGATGGGTTTCAGCACCTTAGGCCATTGTTTACCTTAAGGCCATGGACACTAATGTCTCCCTAACGAGCCTATTCAGGCTTTGTTCATCTTATGAGCCAATCAGACAAGGGGACAAGAGGTCAAGCTGACTATAAGAAGGTCTCTTGCACTAGCTGTATTTAGACCGATGAAGCTGTTTGGATGAACAGCGAAATGTTTCTATCTCTCAAAAAAGAAGTCCAGTAGCCATGACTCAACTCCCAGATAAACGCACCTGGATGACTGAGAATCTTCACAGAAATAGTAACTTTACTTCTGACTGTTGCAGGGTCAAAAACAGACTGGGGACATTTTTTAAAAAAGTATGGTGCCGACAGGGAAAACTCTGGGCTCCAGTCTCCCTCGGCCAAGATACACAAAATGTCTCAAAGTGTCACAGCTCATCCTGGCCAACTTCACATGGTTGTTGTAGCAGTGGGAAGAGAGTAAATTCTGTCAGCACTTGCCCAGAAACCGGCACGAGACCAAATACAGTGGTACCTTGTATGAAGGAATTAATGTGTTCCAAATGAAGTTATGTGGATCAAATTTTCCTTTGTACAAATTTCCTATAGGAATGCATTGAAAGCGGATTAATCCCTCATTGCGACTCTTTTTTCTGTTGTACGGATTCGCCCCATAGACGATTCTGTTAAGCAAATTTCCCCTCTCTCCGGAATTTTTTGTTGGACAGTGTAAGGGTTCGATCCTTTCTAGGGTCGGTTCCGAACCATAAATGACATCTGAATTGGTTTGCAGATGGACTTCAAAAGGATTTTTATTAACACCAATGTCATAACAACTTGAACGTACAGCTTCTCCAGGCACTTGAGTTTGTTTTAACAATCTTGAAATATTAACAGTTTCAAATTAACGCTATTCTAAACGGACTCGCTTCTTGGTTTGATATATTTAATAGAACGGGCGACCGGCCATCCCCTGACCCAGGCACTGAGTGCCACAGCACGGGTGTCTTGTCCATTGAGCGACAGGGTTTTCCATTCTGCCCGTCCTCCATTCTGCTTGGAATCGCTCACTTGTCTCTGGCCACCTTAGAGGCTCCACCTGAATGGACCATCTAAACTCCTCAGGTTCTGTCCTCTTCCATTTCTTTTCCTCCTCCCGTATCTCACTGACCTCCATCTGAGACGCTGCGTCCGTTAAAGTTTTTCCCCAACCGCCTCCTGTCGCGTTGCCCGTCTCGCTCTCAATCCACCTGTCATTCTGCTCTTCGTGCTCTAGGCTGGAAGGAGCACCTGCCACCACAACTGCACAAACGATGTGGCTTTTTCATCCTCATAACTCCTTGCTTCAAGGGAGTGAGGCCTGTGGGTGGGTGTTTGAAGCACCTGCCCTCAGCGTAAGAAGGGAGAAAACCGCTTTTCCACTTTAATGAGCCTTGTGGTGCAGTGGTCAAATGCCTGTACTGCAGGTAAAACTGTGCTCACGACCTGGGGTTCAATCCCAGGTAGCAGGCTCTAGGTTCACTCAGCCTTCCATCCTTCCAAGGTTGGTAAAATGAGTACCCAGCTTGCTGGGGGAGTCAACAAAGTGTAGCCTGCATACTGTAATGAAACTGTAAACTGCCCAGAGACTACTTGAAGTGGTATGGGGCGGTATATAAGCAGAACACTTTTTTGTTCCAGGGCAGTCTTCTTGCATGGATGCTGGGCCCCCAGAGTGGCCAGTCAGTAGGTGCTTGGGCAGATATTGTCTTAAGGGTTCCCAAACCAAGCAGCATATCTGGTGCTTGGGAGCAGCTTTTGGTTTTCTGGCTTTAGTGTCTGTAGAGACTGATGCAAAACTCTTGATGAGAATCATTCGAGCGGCTAAATTATTACTGGACTGGGGGGCCTCCCTTATGAGGAAAGGCTAAAACATTTGGGGTTCTTTAGTCTGGAAAAAAGGCGCCTGAGGGGGAATATGATTGAGACGTACAAAACAATGCAGGGCATGAGTAAAGTGGACAGAGGGATGCTCTTCTCTTACAAAATACCAGAACTAGGGGACATCCACTCAAATTGAGGGCTGGGAAAGTAAGAACAGACAAAAGGAAATATTTTTTCACCCAGCGCGTTGTTAGTCTGTGGAACTCCCTGCCAGAGGATGTGGTGATGGCATCTGGCTGGATGCTTTCAAAAGGGGGATTGGACAGATTCCTGGAGGAAAAGTCCATCACAGGTGACAAACCATGATGGAGATGTGTCATATCCAGACTTAATACCAGGGTACTTCAAGCGCCAGGTGCAGGGGAGTGGTATCAAGAGACAGCTATCTAGCCTCATGTGCACCCAAACGCATCTGGTATCTTAATATTGCCAGCAGTTTTGCTTTAAGACAAAGGAATTGAATGCTGTTGTTTTGCAGGATTTAAAAAGCATAGCTGGGGGAGGAGTTTCTCAAAGTACTTGTAGAAATTCCAGTGAGCACAAGGTTTGGCCTGTATCTTAATACTGCCAGCAGTTTTGCTTTAAGACAAAGGAATTGAATGCTGTTATTTTGCTGGATTTAAAAAGGATAGCTCGGGGAGGAGTTTCTCAAACTGCTTGCAGACATAAATAAAAACAACAACAGGGGGGTCCTATTAGCTTTTTCCTTTCTTTCTTCCAATTTCAAGTAACTGACCAGTTAGTCAGGATAGAGGGGCAGGGGGCAGATGTAGTCACTTGCAACACCTGTGGCATGTTTGTTTTTTTGCAAAACAAGGTGCCAGGATACACTTGCTCAAAGTGTAAGCTAGTGGCCCTCTTGGAGGACAAGGTCAGGCAGCTGGAGGCCTGTGTTTACACTCTTTGCAACCTTAGGGAGCAGGAGGGGTTGTTGCAGCAAGCAGAGAAAAACTTTGCCAAAACTAGTGACAGGGAGAATCTCAATCAGGGTGAGGGCATTTCACAAATACAGGAGGCAGATACTTGGAGGAATGTCACAGTCAGAAAAGGAAGAACTAGGAAACAGACAGAGAACTTGTAACTGCACAATAGATTCCAACCTCTTTCCTTTATCAGCCTGGAACAGGAACTGCGCCTAGAACAGCAAGGGCAGCTTGAAGAGCCTGCACAGAGGAATCCAACAGTACAACAAGGGATACCTACCAAGCCTCGAAGGAGGCGAGTGGTGGTGATTGGAGACTCCTTGCTTAGAGGAATAGAAGCGCTCAGCTGCAGGCCTGAGAAAATGAATCGAGAGGTCTGCTGTCTCCCTGGAGCCAAGATTTGGGATGTAACACAGAGTCTGACGAGACTCATCAAGCCTACTGATTCTAACCCATTTCTTTTGGTCCATGTAGGAACTAATGATACTTCAAAATGCAGCTTTCCAGATATCACAAAGGCATATGAAGAGATGGGTAGGAAGCTGAAGGACCTGGGTGGACAGGTGGTAATCTCATCTCTCCTCCCTGTAGAAGGATGTGGCCCACGAAGGGAAAGAACAATAGTGGAGGTCAGCAATTGGCTTCGGAGATGGTGCCGGCAGGAACAATTCAGATTCCTGGACCATGGTTTGCTTTTTCATTCAGATGGCATATTGGGCCAGGATGGGGTGCACCTCACCACTGCTGGTAGGAATCTTTTTGCCAAGAGGATTGCAGATTTAATAAGGAGAGCTTTAAACTGAGTTTGCAGGGGGAGGGAGAAAATTCTCTTAACGGTAGAGATCCAGAAGGTGTTGTGAAGACTAGCCCAAATGTTGAAATAGGAGCAGGACAAGAAGTAGTGCAGACCATCAGTGCAAGGAAAAACAGGTTAAGCAAAGGACATGTAAGAAGCACACACAGCCTTAAATGTCTAAAGTACCAATGGGGCTATCTCTATTAGGAGCGATAACTGGTTCCCATACAAGTGTAACTTTTAAATCTCTAACTTATAGACAACTGTTGAATGCTGATTGCTCCTTGAAGCCAATGCACGATTAATATCTGAAGGTTGTAAGACAGACTGGTGGAATTACCAACAAATATATTCACATTTTAAAAACCTCACATAAGAGGCAGGATTTATGACTATTGATACTTCACTTGACAAAATACTATCTTCTGGTGAAACAAAGCTTCTTACTAAATTCTATACTATTTTGCTAAATGAGAAAATGATTGATACACTGGTAAAAGATACTATGATAAGATGGGCAGAAAACTTTGGTTATCCTATTCACTTAAACAAATGGGACTCCTTGTGGAATACAGTAAAACTTTTTAAATCTATAGCCTTTAAGGAAAATTGTTACAAGATGTTTTATAGATGGCATTTCCCCCCTCACCGTTTATCAAAGATGCATAATTGCTCACCCAGATGCTGGAAATGTAAACATGATAGTGGTACCTTTTATCACATGTGGTGGACATGTAAAGAGGCAAATACATATTGGAGAATGGTAAAACTCTTTATAGAAAGATTTTTGAAGATTAAGTTAGAGCTTCGACCAGAACTTTTCTATTAAATATTGTACTGTAGATATAAATATCTCGTATGATCTGAAATATGTACTTCATCATGTAATAGTTGCAGCAAGGATACTATATGCGAAATTTTGGAAACAACCAGAAGCGCGACAGAGAGAAATGTTCATGAAAAGATAAGAGAATGTATTGAAATTAACATTCTCTCCGGATTTCTGAAGGGAGACTATGAAGAGATCTCCAAAAAAGATGGCAAGAAGTAACAGATTTACTAGTATTGTGATATTATTCTTTAGCATGTACAATTGTTATTTTTGACTTGCTATATTCAATGTAACTTTTTATAGTGTATTCCCCTTCTTCCTTCCCCCTTATCCCCTCTTCCTCCTAAAAAGTAATAAAATTCTTTAATTAAAAAAAGAGAGTATGCTAATCAAATTTGCAGATGATACCAAATTGGGAGGGGTTGCTAATTCCCTAGATGATAGGATGAAAATCCAAAAGGACCTTGATGGACTAGAATGCTGGGCCAAAGCTAACAGAATGGGTTTCAACAGAGGGAAATGTAGGGTGGTGCATCTAGGTAAAAAGAGTGAATTGCACAGATATAGGATGAGGGATACTTGGCTAGAAAATAGTAACGTGAAAGGGATCTGGGAGTCTTGGTGGACCACAAATTGAACATGAGTCAGCAGTGTGATGCGGCGGCCAGGAAAGCCAATATGATTCTTGGTTTCATCAACAGAACCATAGTGTCTAGATAAAGGGAAGTGATAGTACCACTCTATTCTGCCCTGGTCAGACCCGACCTGGAATACTGTGCTCCTCAATTTTGAAAGGATGTTGACAAACTTGAACAGGTACAGGGGAGGGTGACCAGTATGGTTGAAGGTCTGGAGGAAATGTCTTAGAATCATAGAATCATAGAGTTGGAAGAGACCTCAAGGGCCATCTAGTCCAACCCCCTGCCATGCAGGAACGGCTTCGGGAGCTGGGAATGTTTAGCCTCTCTAAAAGAAGGCTGAGGGGGAATATGATAGCTATGTTTAAATATTTGAAAGGCAGAGCCTCTGTGGAACGGTGATCATGCTGCAATCTCCTTTGCCATGCATGTTGGAGGAAGAGTGTCAAGCAAATCAGACATAAAAACCCTTGATTTTCGAAAGGCAAACTTCCCTCAGATGAGGAAACTTGTTAGAAAGAAATTGAAGGGGAAGGTTAGAAGAATCCAATCTCTTCAGAGTGCATGGAGCCTGTTTAAAAAAACGGTAATAGAGGCCCAGCACAAGTGCATACCACAAAGAAAGAAGAGCTCATTTAAGTCCAAGAGGGAACCGGCATGGTTAACGAGGAGTTAGAGAGGCTCCAAAGCGCAAGGAGAGGTCTTTCTGTAAATGGAAATCCTCCCCAAATGAGGAAAATAAAAAGGAACACAAACTCTGGCAAAGGAACCCTAAGAAGATGATAAGAGAGGCAAAGAAAGATTTTGAGGAACGCATGGCTAGCAATATAAAGGGTAATAATAAAAGCTTCTTTAAATATGTTAGACGTAGAAAACCTGCCAGAGAACTAGTTGGCCCTCTGGATTGTGAGGGAGGAAAAGGGCAGGTTAAGGAGGACTTGGAAATTGCAGAGAAATTAAATGAGTTCTTTGCATCTGTCTTCACGACAGAAGACCTTGAGCAGATTCTGCTGCCTGAACGGCCCCTCTTGACTAAAGAATTAAATCAAATACAGGTTAAAAGACAGGACTAATTGATAAATTGAAGATTAACAAGTCACTGGGCCCAGATGGCATCCACCCAAGGGTTCTTAGGGAACTGAGAAATGAAATTGTAGATCTCTTAATGGTAATATGCAACTTGTCTGTTAAAACGGCCACAGTGCCGGAGGACTTGAGGATAGCGGATGTCACACCAATTTTTTAAAAAGGAAGGAGGGGGGACCCGGGAAACTACAGGCCGGTTAGCCTTACATCTGTCCCAGGGAAGATGGTGGAAAGCCAAATCCAAGAGAAAATCTTAAAACACATAGAAAAACAAACCTTGCTGAGAGAAAATCAGCATAGCTTCTGTAAGGGTAAGTCTTGCCTGACAAATGTTTTGGAATTGTTTGAAAAGGTCAACAGGCATGTGGGTTTGGGTGAACGGGTGGATATAGTCTATCAGGATTTTCAAAAGGCTTTTGACACAGTCCCTCACCAAAGGCTGCTGAGAAAATTGCACACTCAGGTGATAAGAGGGCAGGTCCTCTTACGGATTGAGAACTGGTTGAGATCCAGGAAACAAAGAGTAGGTGTCAATGGGAAATTTTCACAATGGAGAGAAGTGAAATTCCGTGTGCCCCAGGGATCTGTCCTGGGACCGGTGCTTTTCAATCTGGCTTTTCAAACAGTGAGGTGGCAAAGTTTGTGGATGACACAAAACTTTTCCATGTGGTAAAAACCAGAGAAGATTGTGAAGAGCTCCAGAAGGATCTCTCCAAACTGGAGAAATGGGCTGTGAAATGGCAAATGCGTTTTAATGTAGCCAAATGTAAAGTAATGCATATTGGGGCAAAAAATCCAAACTTTATCTATCAACTCATGGGCTCTGAGTTATCCATGACGGATCAGGAAAGAGATCTTGGTGTGTTGGTGGACAGCTCCATGAAGGTGTCTCCCCAATGTGTGGCAGCGGTGAAGAAGGCCAATTCCATGCTAGGGATTATCAAAAAGGGGATTGAAAATAAAATGGCCAACATTATAATGGCATTATACAAAACAATAGTAAGGCCCCATCTGGAGTATTGTGTACAATTCTGGTCACCGAATCTCAAGAAAGACAAAGTGGAACTGGAAAAGGTGCAGAAGAGAGCAACTAAAATGATTCCTGGACTGGGGCACCTCCATTATGAGGAAAGGCTAAGACATTTGGGCCTCTTTAGTCTGGAAAAAAGGCGCCTGAGGGGGGATATGATTGAGACGTACAAAATAATGCAGGGTATGAGTAAAGTGGACAGAGGGAAGCTCTTCTCTCTCTCCCAGAATACCAGAACTAGGGGACATACACTCAAATTGAGGGCTGGGAGAGTAAGAACTGACAAAAGAAAATATTTTTTCACCCAGCGCGTTGTAAGTCTATGGAACTCCCTGCCACAGGATGTGGTAATGGCATCTGACCTGGATGCCTTCAAAAGGGGATTGGACAGATTCCTGGAGGAAAAGTCCATCACAGGTTACAAACCATGATGGAGATGTGTAATCTCCAGGCTTAAAACCGGGGTACTTCAAGGGTCAGATGCAGGGGAGTGGTGATGGAATAGGCTGCCACAAAGGAGGGTGGTGGAGTCTCCTTCTTTGGAGGTTTTTAAGCAGAGGCTGGATGGCCATCTGTCGGGAGTCCTGTGATGGGGGTTCCTTCATGGCAGGGGGTTGGACTAGATGGCCCTTGAGGTCTCTTCCAACTCTATGATTCTATGATTCCTCTCCCTGATCTGGAACTGAAAAACCATCATGGGGTTTGTTTGTTTTTTGGCTGCCCGCAAAAGTTTATTATTTGTTTCTTTCTTTGTTTATATAGTTAAAATGCAGAGGCACCGAAGTGGGACTGATAAAATAATAAGCGACGGAAGAGGATCCCAGGAGCCACCTCGTGGCCTTCCTCCCTCTCTCCTCCTCCTCCTCCTCCTCCTTCATGGGGCTCTTCTTGGTGATTCACCCCCGCCCCCGGGAGGAGGAGGAGGAGGAGGAGGAGGAGGAGGAGGGAGGAAGGCAGAGAGAGAAATGGGTGTGCGTTTTTGTGTCATTCAATCCTCCAACTGGGGGAGGGGGCGGAAGGCAACGAGTCCCTCTTCCTAGAGCGGCAGGAAAGGGGGAGGTGGGGGCTGCTCTGCGCGAGGATTTCTTCCCCCCCGCCCCAAAAAAGGCTCTAGAGAGGAAAAGAGAACCCCCAGGAAAGAGCAGGAGGACGAGGTGTGTTGTGCAATTGCAATTGGGGGTTGTAAGGCTATTGGGGGGAGGACGGCGGGGGGGATATATGGAGGCTGGAGGGGAATTGGGGGGGAGGAGGAAAGACCCTCCTGGGCGTCCCTTTATTGGGGGGGGGTGAAGAGAGGAGGGGGATGCTTTGCTGATGAAATCCGTAGGAAATGCCAACTCCTTTGGGGGTCCGGAGGGAGAAGGAGGCGTTAAATTTGCCTCCCCCCTTCCAACCAACCCCTTTCCAAACTCCCCCTCCTCCTTCCCTTTTCTCTCTCCCCTATTTTAATTTGGAGGAAGGGGGAGGGAAAGGGGAGGAAGGAATGAAGGGGGGGGAGATCCAGGCCAAAAAGACACAACCCCCCTCCTTCCCTATATCTCCGGCTGGGTGTTTGAGGCACCTACCCTCCTATAAATGTAGCTCCCTCTCCCCAGTCCCCAGTCTTGTTCTCTCCCTGAATAAAGAGCTGGTACGCTAGAAGCTTGGAATCGCTCACTTGTTTCTGGCCACCTTAGAGGCTCCACCTGAACGGACCCTCTAAACTCCTCAGGTTCTCTCCTCTTCCATTTCTTTTCCTCCTCCCGTATCTCACTGACCTCCATCTGAGACGCTGTGTCCGTTAAAGTTTTTCCCCAACCGCCTCCTGTCGCGTTGCCCGTCTTGCTCTTAGTCCAGCTGTCATTCTCCTCCTCGTGCTCGACCCATATGTCTCGCGCCTCTTCTGCAACCCATAAAGCTTCTTTAATACATTCTTGCTCCACCACTTTATCTTTCACCGCAGGTCTCTCCAATGACATCCCCATCTCTCCTTTTTTATTTTCTTCCTCTTTCTTCTCCTTCACGTGCGACATCTCAGACGGCTCACGAACACTTTCTACCTCACATACAGATTTTATGTCATACAAACCATATGAGGGTCCACTGTATTATTAATAAATAATATGCATACTCTAAATCTCCTACAAAAACAGCTCCTGCTCTACAAGGATTGATGGAAATGTATAAGAAAGTCTCAGTTGGAAAGCATTTTGCTTGGGCTTAAGCAGCAAAACCAGAACGACAGTTTCTGCCCAAGGCTGGAAGGAGCAGTTGTGCCACCACAACTGTACAAACGATGTGGCTTTTTCATCCTCACAACTCCTTGCTTCAAGGGAGTGAGGCCTGTAGGTAGGTGTTTGAAGCACCTGCCCTCAGCGTAAGAGAGGAGAAAACCCTGTTTTCCACTTTAATGAGCCTTGTGGTGCAGTGGTCAAATGCCTGTACTGCAGGTAAAACTGTGCTCACGACCTGGGGTTCAATCCCAGGTAGCAGGCTCAAGGTTCACTCAGCCTTCCATCCTTCCGAGGTTGGTAAAATGAGTACCCAGCTTGCTGGGGGAGTCAGCAATGTGTAGCCTGCATACTGTAATGAAACTGAAAACCGCCTAGAGACTACTTGAAGTGGTATGGGGCGGTATATAAGCAGAACACTTTTTTGTTCCAGGGCAGTCTACTTGTATGGACGCTGGGCCCCCAGAGTGGCCAGTCAGCTAGGTGCTTGGGCAGATATTGTCTTAAGGGTTCCCAAACCAAGCAGCATATCTGGTGCTTGGGGGCAGCTTTTTGGTTTTCTGGTTTTAGTCTCTGTAGAGACTGATGCAAAACTCTTGATCAGAATCATTCGAGCGGCTAAATTATTACTGGGCTGGGGGACCTCCCTTATGAGGAAAGGCTAAAACATTTGGGGTTCTTTAGTCTGGAAAAAAGGCGCCTGAGGGGGGATATGATTGAGACGTACAAAACAATGCAGGGCATGAGTAAAGTGGATAGAGGGACGCTCTTCTCCCTCTCACAAAACACCAGAACTAGGGGACACCCACTCAAATTGAGGGCTGGGAGAGTAAGAACAGACAAAAGAAAATATTTTTTTCACCCAGTGTGTTGTTAGTCTGTGGAACTCCCTGCATCTGGCCTGGATGTCTTCAAAAGGCGATTGGACAGATTCATGTAGGAAAAGTCCATCACAGGTGACAAACCATGATGGAGATGTGTCATATCCAGGCTTAATACCAGGGTACTTCAGGGTTCAGATGCAGGGGAGTGGTATCAGGAGACAGATATCTAGTCTCATGCGCTCCCAGACGCATCTGGTGGGGCCACTGTGAGATCCAGGTAGCTGGACTAGATGGGGCTTTGGCCTGATCCAGCATGGCTCTTCTTATGTTCTTATATGTTCTTATGATGTCATATTGAAGAGGGAAGAGGTTTGTTTTCCATGGCTTCAGAGACTAGGACTCGGGGCAATGGTTTCAAGTTACAGAAGAACTTCATGACAGTTACAGCTGTTTGGCAGTGGAAGATGCTGCCACAAAGGAGGATGGTGGAGTCTCCTTCTTTGGAGGTTTTTAAGCAGAGGCTGGATGGCCATCTGTTGGGAGTCCTGTGATGGGGGTTCCTGCATGGCAGGGGGTTGGACTAGATGGCCCTTGAGGTCTCTTCCAACTCTAGGATTCTATGATTCCTCTCCCTGATCTGGAACTTAAAGACCATAGTGGGTTGTTTTTTTTGGCTGCCCGCAAAAGGTTATTATTTGTTTCTTTGTTTGTTTATATAGTAAAAATGCAGAGGCACCAAAGGGGGCGGGGCTGATAAAATAATAAGCGACGGAAGAGGATCCCAGGAGCCGCCTCGTGGCCTCCCTCCTCCTCCTCCTCCTCCTCCTCCTCCTCCTCCTCCATAGGGCTCTTCTTGGTGATTCAGCCGCCCTCCCTGCCCCGGGGGAGGAAGTGGATGAGGAGGGAGGGAGGCAGAGAGAGAAATGGGTGTGTGTGTGTGTCATTCAGTCCTCCAAGTGGGGGGAGGGGGAGGAAGGCAAGGAGTCCCTCTTCCTAGAGCGGCAGGAAAGGGGGAGGTTGGGCGCAGCTCTGCGCGAGGATTTCTCCCCCGCCCCCAAAAAAGGCTCTAGAGAGGAAAAGAGAGAACCCCCAGGAAGGAGCAGGAGGACGAGGTGGGTTGTGCAATTGCAATGGGGGGGGTTGTAAGGCTATTGGGGGAAGGACAGCGGGGCGGGGGAGATATGGAGGCTGGCGGGGAATTGGGGGGGGAGGAAAGACCCTCCTGGCCGTCCCTTTATGGGGTGGGGGAGAAGAGAGGAGGGGATGCTTTGCTGATGAAATCCGTGATGGGGGTGGGGGTCCCAGGAGGGGGGGGAACCCAACTCCTTTGGGGGTCCGGAGGGAGAAGGAGGCGTTAAATTTGCCTTTCCCCTTCTAAGCCACCCACTTTCCAAAATCTCCCCTCCTCCTTCCCTTTTCTCTCCCCCCTATTTTAATTTGGAGGGAGGGGGAGGGAAAGGGGAGGAAGGAATGAAGGGGGGCAGATCCAGGCCAAAAAGACACAACCCCCCTCCTTCCCTATATCTCTTCCTCACCCCCCACCCCCAGCAAGGAAAAAGGGCAGACGAAGCAGCTTTTAGGGGAGGGGGGAGGAGGATGGGGGGGCTTGTGCCATGGAGGGGTCTCTTTAAAGGGGGGTTGTGGAAGGAGGAGGAGGGGTGCCCCCCTCCAGCCATAAGAAAAAAATCAAAGGACATTAAAGAAAAAGAGCAAGAGAAGGAAAGGGGGAGAGGACAGAGAGAGAGAGCCTGGACTTCCCATTATTAATTTGATTTTCCCTTTTCAGCGGCCAGGATCCTTTGAGGAGGTGATTCTATATTCTCCCCCAGCCAGAGAAGCAGGGAATCTACTAAATCCAGGACGGGGATCCCTGCCTGAGGGAATCCCTTTGGGGTTCTGGGAACAAGGTCTGTCCAGGTAAGGGTCCCTTGGCCTCCTGGTTAAAGAGCAAGAAGGGTAGTTTTGGTTGCCCTGATGGGAGCCCCCCCCCTCAAAAGAAGCTGCTTCCCCACCAGCATGCCTCCTCAATAATATTTTTATTTCTTTACTGATTGATTGCATGCATTTATATGCTATGACTCCTCAGGCTCATTTAAAAGAGTTAAAACCCCTCGACGGCAAAGACAGCCACAGACTCTAAATCAGGGGTGCCCAAACTTTTTGTAAGGAGGGCCAGATTTAGTGGCTGAGAATGTGTCAGGGGCCGGTTGCTTCCTGACCCTGCCACCCCACTGCAAGGCCCACCCACTGACCCATAAGCCCCACTCACTGACCCCTTGCAACCCCATCCGCAGGAAGGAAGGCGGGGACCAAGGGAGGGAGGGAGGAAGGAAGGAAGGTGGGACCAAAGGAAGCACAGGGAGCCGTGGCCACAGGTCGCCCTTGGAAGAGGCGATCTGTGCGACCTTGCACCCCTCCCAAGCTCCCCAGTGGTGGTGACAGCTCACCCGCCAGCCCACCCCAAAGCTCCTTGGCGGTGGTGGAGTCCCGCTGTCCTGCCCACCCACCCACATTCTCCTGCAATGCCGGTGGTGGCAGACCGCCCAGCCACCCAATCTTCCCAGCAGTGGCGGTGGCACGGCCCG